>CAJNOQ010007080.1:0-12750 GCA_905250885.1 Didymodactylos carnosus
CATGTTTTCACAATAACTTATTTTTTTCTTCGATCCATTTTTCTTTTGCTATGGTTAAGGGTACCCCCTTCCTGTTTTTTCTCCTTGTTGCCAGTTGCGGAGCACACGTTCGATTGTGCTCAAATTTATACGAGAGATAGAACATCGAAAAAGAAAATCGATGTAGTTTTGCCTAAAGATTTTGAAGATTTTGATTTTATTAGATTTTGAACCTGAAAAATCCACAACTTTGTGATAAAAAAGGAGAATGGCAATATTTTCACCTAAACGAGGTTTCATTCACTTTATGTCTAGAAATTCCTATGGCGTCAAGGCACATTTACTGTCTTGTCACATTATTTTTGATGTGTTCGTATATTGTTAAGGGTACCATTAGATACGTTTAGCAAAACTGTCGATTTTGACGTAGTGTATGGTAAAATCCATAAATCTCAGACACAGGTTCTGATAAGAAATATTAAATTAAATATTATTTCTCAAGGGGTTGATAAGGGGGTGTTAATTTAGTTTTATTGTTCACTTATAGTAATGGATAAATATAAATTCTTCATATATATTTAAATAATAAAGATAAATAAATGAAAAAAAGATTATTTTAATAAAATAAAGATAAACAGAACAGAACAATCATTCAGAAATAAAGGTAAATAAAGAAATAAAGATTTTATTTTATGGAATATATGCAGTACATGTGGAATATTCTAAGACCAGAGAATTCGTTATTATTCAGACGAAGTACTTTATTTAGAAGATGTTTCTGATCGAAAACACCTGAACTGTAGGCATACTTCTACAAAATAAAGAAATAAAGATGAAATAAATAGTTGGTATTCTCCTTCTACGACCATGATTTTTTTCTCGGAACTTCTTTGTGCTAGTTCTATTCAATTTTCTCTTCTTGAGCTAGGTTACTTTTAGTCGAAAACCGCTTATTCGAACAATTGAAGAGGAATAATCAGCTCATGATATGATATGAGGTGAGGGCATCAACGATGACATACTAGGATTTCCCTCTTGTTAATTCACTCGAAAACAGCAAAAATAAAACCTTTTTTTTCTTTATTTTACTTTTATTTTTTTTAAGGTGAAGATAGGACTTATTTAGCTTTATTTTTTAGATATAAATGACGAATTTATATTTATTTTCTAAAATTACACTAAATTAACACCGCTAGTTCACACATATCTCATTCTGGAAACTTACCTTTTCTGATACTTCCACTAAATACTGTCTATCTTATTTCTGTTTCTTATGCTATTTTCCCTGTTCTAATCCGATGAACCATGATTTTTGTTCTCACTTGTTCGAAAAAAAGTGAGAGAAAAAGTAATGAGTCAGAGGGAAAGGGTTGTGATTAAGTACCTGCCAAACATGCTAATATATCTTGTATTGCCTGTCAGATGACGTTGACAAAAAAAGTTTTAATGAAGAATGAATGATGATGTCTTGCACGGGTAGAGAGAGTACATGTTTACGTAATAGTCACGTACGCTTTCCACTTGAGAGAAAGAGAAAGGAAAAGAAATTCCTTGTTAGGTTCTTTATTCGCTGAGAGATGACGTAATTATGGTTTTCTATGACCGTAACGGTACTGTACTGTCAACCTTTACTGCACAATGGTTACTTGTCGCGGGTAACATTTTGCTGCTTGTATTTATACTTTTGATAAGGATTGCGCGATGCAAGAAACGAAATTTGAGGCCGCTCTTCCGTTGTTTAATGCCAAATTCCTTTGAAAATATTCTCGCATCGAACATTACAATAAGAGGGACCACACAGTCTCTTGAAAAACGATTTAAATTTGATAATAAACTGTCCGATGTGGACATGGAACACACATTCATAGAAATATTTTCTGTTGCTGTACCTATTCAATGGTATTTATTATTAGTCATATTTGTCTTTACAGTACTGACAATAGAAGTTAGCATTGAAACGTGTTCAACATTTATGAACAGCACATTTTACAATCAGTCAAGTATCTATGCTTGCTGGTTAAAACAAGAAGAGCTGATTGATATTAGTCGATGGTCAAATCAGCGTACAGTTGATGATTGTTTATCCTATTCAGATCCACTAGAGAAAAAGGTCACCTGTGTGAGGTATGTGTTCAGACTAATGAATGTAATCGACGCAATGACCAATATGCTGACATGGTACGGACTAACCACATGGCTAACGATAAGACTTATTTGGTTGAGTGAGTTATGGCAAAGAAAACTGAGACGTACTCAGTGGTGGACGCGATTGAGCAATCAAAAACGTAAATTGATTCTGTCAATAGCCTTTTATTCACACTTAAGTTTATACTTTGGTTACGGATGCGTATATTTAGCGCTGACACTTTTCCTGGCTATACAACATGATAGACTATTAGACAGAATGCTGACTAATACAGTCCTATTCGCTTTGTATTATCTCACTCTTATCACATGGATACAAGTAAGTTTTATTCGCGATTGGAGAAAAGTTTACGATCAATATCCGATTGTCAGTCCGAATGACGAAAATAGAGATGTTCAACCATTCAAAAGTGTCATGATTATTCGGAAAGAAAGTGAGCAAAAACTAATAGAAGAAGCTGACATTTAAAATATAGGCTAATTAGAAATTTCAGTTTTGACTGGTAATCGGCAGTATTTTGCCTGGAATGTTAATGTTATCCCAAAGTCTTAATTTTGTCGAGGACATCTCTTGTATGTTATATAGAACGCTGATTCGGTTTTAATAAATTCGGTGTTTATAAAGCGAGTGAAAAATGCAGAAAACTAGGACACTCAATTAAATAATACAGATCATTTTGCATCAAACTATTGAGTCATTTACCTACATATACGGTTTGAGTTCAATATCAGCGCGCTATACCATTGTTCACATAATAATGATAGAAGAGAAAATTCTTTACTAGTGTTGTAATCATATTCTGCAAGCCCACTTCACTTTCGCATATCATGCCTTGAGTTGTATTGTCTCTCAATGCAAGTCATGCCATGTTTTCGTTTAAAAGAATTATAACTGGCATTAAGAGATAGTGCAACTGAATTATTGGCGAAAATCCATGGTTAGTATTGGCGAAAGTTTAGAGGGCTTTCACCAATCGGCGAATGTCAGGCGGACCTTCGACAATTGGCGAAATTCCGGTTTGCGAAAGTCATATTGGCGTGCTTCTCGATTCCTAAGGACCACAATGGTGGGATGAGATAGTTCTTCATGTCTCTTAACGGTGATATGAGGACGTTTCATTATGTACAGTAGTTTTTCGCTTACTGTTCGAACGGGCAATTGTTATTATATTCCTAGTATATTCCTTCAAAGTGATATTTTTCAAACTAGTTTTCAACAACTCTATGCGCTCTTTCCATACACGGCATGTGTTTCCATTTGTAACTAAATATTGTGTTAGAAATTCAAATATTTTTGTTTAAAACCCTACTTAGAACGGACAATATTTCAAGTGTTATTAGACGAAAACATTTTGATTTTTGATTTCAGTGACGTTGTCTAACTTGCCTGAACGAGTTCCGTACATTTAAACCCGTTTCAAGCATAAAAAGCAATATTTTGTGGGGATCTGTCTCAAAAATGGGAAAATCTCTTAAAATCCTCAGGTCTAAAGGATTTTTAAACCGGTAGATAACTTTGTTCTACGTTTGGAGATGGTTCGAACAGCGCAAAAATGAAAGTTTTATCTCTGAAACTGAGGGCGTTGATAGGTTTGCGAGCAGAAGGGGTCGAAATTGATACTCTCTAAAGTTTGACGAGGAGGTGAACGCTTCTTATGGCTGTGGAACCTTCAAATGTACTTTGCAGTGTACAGCTTTTGTCGCTGATTCTGGAAAACGCGTTTCGATAGTTTCAGGGCCTTGCGGAGTTTGACACTAAAGCGTCAAAGACGCGAAAATTTTTCTGACAGCATGAAAATGGTTTTCTCACAAAAAACAGATACGTGATGTTGTTTAGAGTTCGCTACTAATTCTGAAAGTACGATTTTTTCTGGAAACTATTATGAGCCAGAAAATAGCCTTATCCTCATGCACCCTGTTTTATATGGATTTAGTGGAGCGTTTAATTTCTACAAAACGAGCATAATGAGATTTTCCTTCAAATATGACCAGGCGTGTGTGCCGACAAAAAATGTTCGGTATCTCCCCAAAACAGTGTTTACACCACCTCGAACGTGAAATTTAAAATAAAGTTTACAATATATCGGACAAAAAACTTTCATTACACCCCCCCCAGTGTCCGGCACCTACTTAGGTCTCTGTGCTTTACTATCAAAATGTGTCTCCAAACTCGAAAATCTAAATGAGCTATTGCATTTAGTTTTTCACGCTCTCATTTTAAAAAGATTGAATATCTGCATTCCTAACCTTTTTGTGTATATTGGAGGAAATTAACGCGATTAATCGTTCGATGCAAAGATGGTTAGATCATGGTCTTGTTTCACGGAAAGACTACACCGATTGAACATCGAAATCTGCTTCCCCTCTGTTCTAATGTTATATTATGATATCAACATTTTTGTTTGTTCCCGTATGGCTGTAGTATCAGACTATTTCGATGCATCAGAAAGGATATCATTGGAGAGTTTTTTGGTATCAGTTGATAGTTTGGAGAATATATTTCAATGTAAACAAATAGTGTATATTAAAACTGACAGTGTTAGCAAGTTTTTCTGTATTTTTGACCAGTGCTTCTTTTTTCATTTTTGAGATAGCATTTGCTCAAGTTTTCGTGCACAAATGTCTTTAATTTAGTAACCGAGTCTAAACTTCGAGAAAAAGTTTTTATCAACTGTACGAAATTTTTTGTCGATCGGAAAAGTTCATGGCTGAGGGATGATCAGCGATGATCCCCGAGCTATGATCAAAAGAAAACGAGAATTGTTGTGTACGGAAAATTGTTGTCGCCGCAGCCTAAGATACGAACGTTGACACTACACGATAGATAATCAGTCCGAAACAAAATATAAAATGATAATGTATTCTGTACAGTGATTGCTTTTGCTTGTGCAAAAGCAAAATTTGTTTTTTATACGAGACCTTTGAGTTTTTAATCTTAGAAGAGTCCATCTGCAAATGGTATATAGTGTAAAATGTGAACATAAAAGAGACAGTAAAAATTGACATTTAACAAAGGACAGTAACACATGAAAACATAATCACATCTATGTTCGATAACATAAAAAGTTTGCAATTGTTGCGAAAATCTTCATCCAGTTACACTCAGTCACCCTTTTTACAGTGAAGTATATTAAAATGGGAGAGAGACATTACCAGAATTTTAACACGAACTCGTATCTTGATAATCATCAGTTAACTAGTATCGAAAGGGAGGGGATTAATGGATGAAAAAAATCATCTCGTCTCCATGTCTAACCATCTCAGAGCTTTACCGAAAATAACTACTGCATTTCGATAAGTCCAAATTGTTTTACGTAAGAGCAGTTAACAGCTGATTTCTATGTTTTCGCCTAATGGTTTTTACTAAAGCTGTGCCATCTCTGAGAATATCTTTCACAGAATATCCTTCCACTTGTGATACACATCCAGAAGTACCAAAAAGATGCCCAAATAGTCCTGGTCTGGGTTACAGGTTTTCCAAAAAGCCTCGTTTTTTCAGTTAAAATCCATTTTTCACTATAAAAGCGAAATATACAATATTCTGAAAAGTTGATTTTGCCATTCGATAGAGGTCATCGAGTTCTATCTACTACACTTATAGTGCGTTGACGTTCGTGGGAGCGCTAGTATTCCGAAGAACGTGAACTTTTTTTTCTATCAATAATGTTTATCTTGGGTGGAGTAAAAATTATTTTGAGCTCAAATATGAAAAATGATAGAAACTTGTGGTTTTCAGAAGTTGAAAGAGGACAACTGAAGCTATATTTCTTCAGGCAAAACTCATTTCCGGAATTATTTGAAAAATCAGTTATTCTGAAGATCTTTGGAAAACCAACTCAGACCTCTAGAAACTGACATAGAAATCTCTTGACTTCTTTTTACAGATAGATATCCAAAGTGTCCTCTCCAAGCTGAAAACCTTGTATTTTTGACCAGTACTTCTTTTTTCATTTTTGAGATAGCATTTGCTCAAGTTTTCGTGCATAAATGTCTTTAATTTAGTAACCGAGTCTAAACTTCGAGTAAAAGTTTTTACCAACTGTACGAAATTTTTTACCGATCTGAAAAAGTTCATGGCTGATGGAACAACATGATAAGGGAAGCCGTCAAAAGTCGCATCGGTGAATTTATTCACCGGTAATTTGATTGAAAACAAAATTGAGAACAGTATTATTCAGTATGCCTGAGAAAAAGAATATGGAACTATCGCATAACAGAATGACGATGTATATATATTCTTTTCTGTACTATACTTGGCTTGATTTTTTTTTCTTTCTATGCACACTACAGAGAGAGATATAAAGCAAGAAATGGAGAAAAGAACAAATTTTATCGTTTTATCAAAAACAAAAATTCCCTTTACTATGAAACTAGTGTTTATTCTGGCAACTTCCCGGATTAAAAAGTTAATCCTTCCTCAACTTTTCTGGCAGTTTGTAGTACACAACTTGTACTCTATACCATGCTATTTTTTAGAAAAAGGTACCGTTTACTTTTTGAGTTATAAAGCTGCCCATATCACAGCTGAACGTATGAAAAAGTCGGTGTCTAAGTCAATACAAAGTCAAATGAGTTTTCTAAGATCTTTCTGAACTACCATGACTTTTCGGCTTTCTCTTCGGGCCATGGTAGTCAGAGATAATGTATGTAATACAGAAATACAAATGGTTAAAACTGCTATTATCAATAGTCAGTATCTTCTTGAAACAGAGCTATTGATAATCAATGAATAAGAGTGTCAAATGATGAACAATGACTACTCATCCATTACCGTTATATTCTTAATTGTATAACGAAATATTCATGTCGATAAAATCTACGCACTAGTTCAGTTGGATGAACCTTTGATGTCTTCTTCTTTCTATGCATACTATAGAGACACAGATATAAAGTAAAAAATGGAGAACAGAACAAATTTTATCGTTTTAACCAAAAGAAAGATTCTCTTCACTATGAAATCAGTGTTTATTCTAGCAACTTCCGAGATTAAAACGTTAACAAATTTGACGGTATCCTTCCTCAGCTTTTCTGTCAGTTTGTAGTACACAACTTGTACTCTATACTATGCTATTTTTTAGAAAAAGCTCTCTTTTAGTTTTTGGCATATAGAGATCTGAATATTACAGACTAAAGTTAGTAAAATGTATGGAATTCGCTTTAATTTTATAAATTACACGAATTTGGAATGGCAAACATACCTTTCTTTTTCGGAACATCCGAATGTGAATATGTTCTTAGAAGAAACAATAGAAAAATTAAAAGATTTTATGATAGAGAGTCGCCGTTAACTTAAGAAAAATAGTTCTTAAACCATTCTTATTCGCTTCCACATACAAAAAGTTAGGGAGAAAACCAAAATCTTAGATGTTTGCAGTGATATTTTGGTAACGAATAAGATTACTGAAAACGTTTAATTGTGCACTTTTGTGGCTCTGTCGGTACAAATGCTAAGCCATTTTGTACTGGCTAGTGTAATTGTTTTACTATCCGAACTTAATGTCCATACGACTGTGCCATTTGAACCTGGAGGCTGCATATTTAACTGCGACGACTGATTTATTCTATAACCATTAACATTTGATAATGTTTGAGTGATGGATGGGATACCACATGAACTACTGGTACCTGTTACTACTGCTATTGTTGTAGATGATGGTTGAGTTATTCTCATTCTACCACTACCACAGCAACATTGTATATTATCACATGGAGAACCATGCCATGTGTAGTGCCCAGTCCATGTTTGACTATTAATTTGTATAGCACACAATGATAATAAGGCTAACCCAACTTGAAAATACTTCATTTTAGATGATCGGCACAACTAGAAGTGGAAGAGAAATGAGTTATTTTCACTCATTTATTATCCATAATACTAAAAGTGAATGGTTAACCTTAATGTAGACATCAGGCGATAGTCCACGCGCGTCTAGAGAGTCGCGGTTAACTGACGAAAAACAGTTCTAAAACCATTCTTATTCGGTTCCACATACAAAAAGTTAGGGAGAAAACCAAAATCTTAGATGTTTTAGATGTTGGGCTCTGGAGAACAAGGCCTAGAGGTCATCGAGTTCTATCTACTACACTTATAGTGCGTTGACGTTCGTGGGAGCGCTAGCATTCCGAAGAACGTGAACTTTTTTTTCTATCAATGATGTTTATCTTGGGTGGAATGAAAATTATTTTGAGCTGATGTGCGCATAAGTTAATTTTATTTAACGTAAACCGGGTTTTTGTTCGTTTTTATTACATACTACTATAGGCGCCAAAATACAAGGCACTCTGTTGTTTTTCGAATAACTCAAATATGAAAAATGATAGAAACTTGTGGTTTTCAGAAGTCGAAAGAGGACACCTGAAGCTATATTTCTTCAGGCAAAACTCATTTCCGGAATTATTTAAAAAATCAGTTATTCTGAAGATCTTTGGAAAACCAACTCAGACCTCTCACCAATCAGTGATTCTGAAGATCTTTGGAAAACCAACTTAGACCTCTAGAAACTGACATAGAAATCTCTTGACTTCTTTTTACAGATAGATATCCAAAGTGTCCTCTCCAAGCTGAAAACCTTGCATTTTTGACCAGTACTTCTTTTTTCATTTTTGAGATAGCATTTGCTCAAGTTTTCGTGCATAAATGTCTTTAATTTAGTAACCGAGTCTAAACTTCGAGAAAACGTTTTTATCAACTGTACGAAATTTTTTGTCGATCGGAAAAGTTCATGGCTGAGAGAACAACATGCTGAGTGGTCTAATGGGCCTACAATTAGTAGCAATGAATATTTCTTACTTTTGTTATCTGCAAATATAGTAAAGAGAGCCGATAATACTTTGGTGCAAACCACTTTTCAAAAGCTTTTTTCGTTACCCCGAGCTATGATCAAAAGAAAACGAGAATTGTTGTGTACGGAAAATTGTTGTCGCCGCAGCCTAAGATACTTATGCGGACTTCACCTTTATTCACAAAGCTCTTCGTTTAAAAGTCAGCAATATTAATTTTTCAACATAAGATGAGTTCTCTTCTGACATCAAGAAAGCTGGTTGCTCTTCTGACCATAGTCTCTAAAAACTAAACAATGTTGATTGATATTAGAAGAATACACAAATCATGACTGTTCAGCGTATTTTCTTCGTATAAAAGTCGTCACGTTCGTCCGAGTGCGCAATAATTTAGTATTAGGTATTTGGTCGTGTACACTTGTAGAGATCTTAGACAATCTTAGATGATCCTAAGGTCAATTGTATAATTAATAGCATGATGGTAAATAAAAATATAAATATACAAGAAAAAATTTGTATCATTTTCTTAACTAAAATGGACAAATCGAGATGCTATATTCTTTCCTGCGAAAACAAAGAAGTTTTCATACCCTTCTGTCTATAGACTTGATTAACAAACAATTGTAGCTTCTTTAATTGTAGATGACCCCTAGGTAACAGTTTATATTCCATTTTAAAACCACATTTATAATAATCAAGTGCACGTTATAATCTCTTTGATCTTCATAAACTGAACCGATTCGTCTTAGAACCGATACAATATAGGGATGCTCTTCAGGTAATAAACGTTGATACATTTTCTGTACTCTTATTAAATGTTCTAAAGCTAATTGATACTGTGTTAGACCTTTATAAATCAGACCAATATTTGCTAGAATATACGCTTTACTTGCGTGATCATCTGGATAATTTTTATCATAGATTTTAAGAGCTGTCTGTGAACAATCTAACGCTTTAGCATATTCATGTTTATCTTTAAAAATCGCGCCAATATTATTTAGACATGCATCAATATAATGATGATCCTCTGGCAGTTGTTTTTGACGTAATTCATAGGCATATGTATACATTTCCAAAGGTAAATTAAACTCATTTTGTTCACGATATATATGACCAAATTATTAATCGCACTTGCATCACCTTCATCACTTTCTGGTAGAGTTTTTAATAACATTCGAAAATCTTATTCAGCTTTTTCTAATTGTCCCAGATGAATAAAAAGAAGACGACCGAATAGGATCGATGGTGTAAACTTACCTAATTCTTGTTTTATGCTCTTCGTATATTGTTTAATATCATTTGAACTATCACCTTTTATTTTCATATTAATTTTCCATACATTTAAATCTCTATCAAATTCAACCGAATCAATTTCAAAAACAGCGCCAATACTAAACAAAACTTCTTGTTCATCTAACATACGGCTGAATTTTTCAATATCAGCAAATATTACTGTTTGTAGAGATGTATCAGCTTTTATATGAAATAAAATAGATTTATAATGTTCATTATCAACTGTACCAGCAATAAACTGTCGTGCGATATCCAAATTACGTGATGTCGAAAAGAAACTATTAGTTGATATGAGACGAATTTTCTTAAGTTTTTCAAATTCTTCTGTTGATATTATCTGTCAATGTTCATTGTCAGCTCAGAAATAAGACGAAATCAATTTAGGGCTTTTCTTGTAAATTCTGTAACTTCGCAGAGAAAGGTCGCGTAGGGCTGGGAGATGTCTCATTTTAATTAGAAATTTCCGGACTACAATTGTGCCTTATTAAGAAATGTTTTGGGTATCTTTTAGAGTTTCGGGAAAACTGGTTTTCCAGAAAACCGAGTCTTCAAGAGTCATGGGAATAAATCCTTTTAGGCTTTTGTGGGCATTGGGGACTGGAGTATTAGGTAAAACAATCCGGTCAAACGGAGCTTTCCCTATTGCAGGGTAAAACATGCAAGGTATGGGTACTATGGGTAAAAACTTGAAAATTCAGTTTCATCGCTGCTACTTGTTTGTTTCACTTGAAAGTATACAGTCTTGGTCATCGACTCTTAGACATGCTTCGATAAAAATAGGAGACCAATATGAGTTTGTGTTACGGAGAAATCAATTATTTCGTGTAAAAAAAGCAGAAACTTAGCTATAACTTGCGAAATTCGTATCTTCACACGAAAGCACCATGGGCCGCTCCCCAGATAGACTTTTTTACTCCTAACTAGCGCCTACCTTACTAACTTATTCTCACTCGAAAAGCTTTTAATCACCTCGAGAGGTTCCCTCGTAAGTGTCGTTTTAATTCATTTCATAATACATAAATTTCTTAGACTTGCGTTAGAACTTGAACATAAAAAGTGATTGGTAGTAATCATAAAATAAGAAGCAGGACAAATTTTATTGTATTTGTAGCCCGAGAATACAACGAGTAAAATATTCAACAGCAAGATATAACTATAAATAAACAAAAGTAACTACTTTTTTTATTGTGCCTAAAATATTGCTTGCTTCTGGTCGCTTGCACTTTTTATAGGAATAATTAAAAATTTGCTGTCATCACATTGTATTACATAAAACAACCAATATTTCATGTACTTGAGCGACAGTAAATAGCTGTTTCAAATGTAGGAGACTTAATAGTCTTATTGTTAGAAAAGTGAAGTGTTGTTGATGTTGGTTGAATAGTAACCATACACAGATTTACTCTATCTTCATCATCAGTTTTACCATCGAATAAATAATAATTATCCTTTTCCGTTCTTATTAGGCCAATAAAATGATTTATGCGATAAATAACAAAAGCTCATACCTAAAAGAAAAAAACCGTTTAAGCGTTGGTTACATGCAAAATTCAGTAAAAATATAATAAGAAAATTGTACTTAAGAGATATAACAGATATTTAGTATGTGCAATGCAATTTGATTTGAAAATAATCTAAAAGACTTTTGATAAGAGTAGAATGTAGATGATTAGGTTAGACATATGTTTCTACTACGAAAAACATAATTCTTGCTTGTTTTTTAATTTGTAAACAAAAGTAAAGGAATTCTTACCCGTTTGTTCCAACCGTTAACTGTTGTGGTAAACCATATAATGTCTTTGTATTATATGGAGGATTGATGAGGCGAAATGGTGGTGTATTAACAAAATGATTCACTTTTGTAATTCGTGGCATTTTACATATTACTTTTAGACTAACAGTTCATAATATATTCACCATCGGAAGAAGTATAACTCCGAATTAGTTGTCTTACACTTTTCTTTTTGCTTTTGTGTCAACATCTCCTACGATCATTTCGTTCCGTCCATAAACTCCCGTATAATGAACTGGACCACCTCTATAAGGATCGATAATATTTTGACCACATTCAGCTGTACGTTCTTCTTGAAATTCAATTAGTGTCTGTGGAAATTTGTTAAAATCATCTTTGCTGCAATAGAATAAAAATAGTTTAAGCAGTAGAAGCTAATACTATTGATCATAGTATTAAGTTCTGAACAGAAATGTGTTCATATTAGTTGTTCGCCGTCGACTGTTTTTGATCTTCTTTATTGAGCCAAAATACAAGAGGGATCACGAATATGTTCTTTCAAACCCCTCTAGTCCACTTCTTCATGGAAAAAACTTCAAAACATTATGAGGTGCTCTTTTTCTGAAAAATCATAACTTTTCAAAAAAAATGCAATATCTCAGTCCCTGAGATCTTTGGAAGGCCACCGAGATGATATCCGGAATCAGCGTGAAAAACTGAATAGAGAACACTACCTTTTACGATTCCAATCCTACACTGTGACTTTTGGCGAAATTCTCTCCCGAAAATCTCTACTGGAAAAAATCGGAATTCTGACCCTA
>CAJNOQ010007081.1:0-12748 GCA_905250885.1 Didymodactylos carnosus
CAAAACCTAATGTATTTGAGGTATATTTCTTGTATAGTAGTAAATGTAAATAAAAAGGTTCGTTTGTTGCATTCTCTTGGTTATCTGCTACAATACTCGACATTTCGTTTACGACATTTTCCCATGGAGCAAGAATCAATTTACAAAAGGCCCTAAGGGCGTATCTTCTTGTTTTTCCGTTAGTTTTGCTGCTTTCCGTAAATTGAATGCTGCACCATGGGAAAATGTCGTAAACAGCTCGAAGACGTCTCATTTTCTTCGATAATGTTTGCTCTACACGATAGACTTATTTGCAAAGAATTTCTGGATTGAACTCTGGGACTTGGTTTTCTGAGATTTGAGTTTTCCAGAGATCCTGATTTCAGGAGTTTTGATGGAGCCTTTGTATACACCACCTGAGATCGGAAATTCTTTCAGCTATTCAAATCTTTTTCAAATTTATTCTAGCTATTATGATCATGCAATAATTGGAGCTAGACGCATTTATGTGTCGCCGGGAGCCAAGGGTTAATATTGTCTAAAAGTGATAATTGAATCTTCTCAAGGTTGTTTGAGCTCAAACTTTTACATTATGTTCCATATGATGCCAACTATATGTGAGAAAAATCTCAATTGGTTTCAATGAGTATTGATTGACATATTACTTTTTTACTGATAAGATATCTCTTATAGTTGTAATAATAAAAATGCTCTATCTCTTCAGAAACAGGCCAGAAACCCAAACTTTTTTACCATAGACATAGCTCACTATGAGCTACCAGATGCGCGAAACCCCGGCTGAAAAGCGTTCCTTCACCTGGGAATGTTCCCTTGTTAGTATATTTTTCCTATACTACTAAGCAGGCACTATACCACTACGCCTATTGTCTAATTGAGAATCGATCGATGGGGTATGAGACGATTCTATGTCGCAACCTCTCGCTCCACTATGTATAGATTATCTTCGTATATTATTTATTTTTTTCTTTTAGATGATATAGTTCAACACAGTTTTTCGTCAAATTGTTATCAAAATTATGAACGCTGACAGCGTATTTTAATCAACCGCACAAGTTCAAAGCAATACTAAAATCTCATGTTAAAAAAGAGACATTTGATTCTGTAGGCGATACAAGATAGACGACAGTGACTGATTGTTATCGTTTATTTTGTTGAGAAATCCGTTGGAAACAACCATTTATGTGCATGGTGACAAATTACCACCTAAAGTGTTGGTCGTTGTGAAGGAAAAGCCATAAAATTCACAATTTGTACAATATTATGCGAGTATTGGCTTATGCAGTCGGCGTCCTACAAGCAAATTCGGCTACATTAGTTGACTGTTAGTTAATTTTAATTTATATCAATCGATTAATGACAAAATTGACAGCAAAAAATGATACAAAACAATATGGACGCTTTGATAGAGAATCAGTGAAATTCGACTGAAAGAATTATAAAATGATTATTATTTAGTATGTTTTTATTTACACCCAAAATATCACGGTGTCAGTATGTTAATAAAAAGTTCGGAAACTGTTAACAAATCAGGGTAGACATATGAACTCTCCTATCCGTCTATGAACATTCGTCAATTCTTTTCCACTTTATTTTGTATTATTACTTTACGTATTGTCTATATTTCAGATAAGTAACTTAGGATTTGTTCACTTTTTTGTAATGGCTAAGAGTGCTGCCGAGAAAATGAAAAAGTATCGAGAGAGAATTAAGAAAGAGAAAGTTAAGTATGAAGAACAGAAAAAAACGCTCGTATTCATAATAATTCAGCTAAAGGAACGTTAACAGCAGTAGAATTAACACGGTGGCGTGCCAAAAACAATTCTTGTCAACAAAAGTGTCGAGCCAATAAAATTAAACGTTTAACTAATAATCCTGCTCCATCTTCATTAAAAACTCGTCAGTCTTTTGGCAAGTCACTAAAAAAAGTAACATCTGCTCTTCGTAAATGTGACAAAAAAAAGTAATTGTTCAACATCTTGCTCAAAAGTTTGGCATAATTCCTAAACCGGCACACCAGCGTTCCTCTCTTGAAATTCTCTTGAATCTCGTTATTATTCTACAAGCTTAAAAACGAAAACCATAAAATACGGACAGTAGATTCTTACAGCTGTTGGTTAAGCGGAGACGAGATTTTTTTATTGCTGAATGATGTGTATATTTTAATTGTATGTAAGAGTGTTCTGTTTTTATTGAGTGCGTGTTTATGTGTCATAGACAGCCGATAAAAGGCAAAGAAATGTTCTCTTGGCCCGGGTTTATTGATTTAGGCTAAAAAGAAAAAAAAATACACTTTTGAACCCTCACGTAAAGAACTTTCAGAAAACTACCAAGCTCATGAAGGCCGGGTCTTCGTCCTGAGCTGGAGAAACACTAGTAGTTGAGATAGCATGCTCTCAATGCTAGTGGCCAAGTGCTTCCATTGTAAGTAAATTTGAATTAATGCAATCAGATCACCCGGAAGCGATAGATATGGGTTTAGCACGGGTTAAAAGGTTCGAGGAAGACGCAGAACACGGATTTCAGTTGTGAAAGTCGAAAAAATATCTACCTCGAGAGCTAGAAAGTTTATTCAACCGAATTCTAACTAGTGAGAATACGCAAGCGAAAAAAAAGTATGTCATAGCGTTACTGACAATGTCATAGCATTACTTTAGTAAATTGTGTTTTATAAACAAAGTAAAGGGTTCTGTAAAAAAAACTTTTTTAGCAAAAGAAAGCTCGTTAGCTCCTCTATAAACTTTCCTTTAGATACTTTTTATTCGCTCTTCTAAATTCGCAGAAACTTGCACTTTAATGAGGAGTAGTTAAAATATAGGGCCTTTTTATGTCATAGCGTTACCGGTCTAAAGAGCTTTTCTGGAAGCTGGAGTTTTTAACGAAAAATCTTTGTTTTTATACTCAAAATAGAGTAAGAAGAGCCGCGTCGAATGGCGCAAAAACGAACTTTCCAGCTTCTATAGTTTTCGAGAAAAACGCAAATTACTGTGTCAAAAATGTCATGCGATAGCTTTGGACAAGCCGCATAGCCGTCTGAAAATTTCTCTACATAATGTGAGAAGCATCCTTGCAAGCGTAGATGAAAATAATAGTATCACTCACGTAAATCTGAAACAACAAAACAATTCACCATCCTTATTCCTAAAAATTGATGTGCTAAAGGCTTATGTATCAGCAACTTCACCAGCAATCGTAGCTATTGTTAAAACTTGGTTATCTCCCTCTGTGGTAGATAAACGTCTGTCTTTAGTAAATTATCAAACACCATTTCGAAAGGATAGAAATAGACATGGAGAAGGTGCAATGCTTTACGCGCGATCGGATGTAAATATAAAACGTTTTGAGGACTTAGAAAATGATGATTTTGAACTGATGTTTTTCTCTATCAGTATTAGTCCTGTAAGTAGATCTCTTTTTATTCTTTGTTATCGACCAGAATACACATCGATAGAGGATGTGTTAGAGTACATTAACACTAGTTTCAGTAAGCTAGCATCTCAAGAGCAAGTTTTTGATTCTGTGATAATCACAGGAGACCTAAATACGCACTGTGCTGAATGGTGTGACATTCAAGTGAAACCTTCTACTTCAGAAGGAATTAAGTTGAGAGATTTCGTTAGTGCTAGTGGCTTTCATCAGTTAGTCATTAAACCTACGCGCTTTATCTCACAGACTTTGTTATATCGTAAACAACGCTTCTTTTATTAGCCACGTAGAAGTAGTACCGAATATAACTAAATCTTGTGATCATTATGCTATAAGTTTCGTTTTTTTGACTAAATTAGCTAAACAACCTAGTAGTACGCAACTGATCTACGATTATGAAACAGCAAATTGGGACCTATTTAGACAAAACTTAGAGTTAGTACAGTGAAAATCGCGTTTCCGACCTCTTAGAAGTCTGGATGAGCAGATCGAGAGTATAAATGAGGTTGTCACTGGTATGGCGAAGAAGCATATACCTCACAAAATAATCAAAATGAGTGTAAAAAAGACAAGGTTTGGTTTACAGAAGAACTGCGCACACTATATAAAAAGAAAAACCGATTATATAAGAAATGGAATTGTAGTAAGTTAGAAATTGATAAGTTTAACTAATTCAAACTACGAGTATTCATGGTGGACATTTGTCAACAAGGCTCTTGGTAGAGGTAAAGTAAGTATGATACCATCCATCACCTTAAACGATGGTACTACAGCTGATGACCGGGGAAAAAAAACATCTAAACATTTCAACGAATATTTTGCGTCTACTTGCACAATGTCTCCAGTTAACCACCTTTTCCAATTTCCACCCTTTGTTCTTAAAACACAGTGTAAAATGAAACCGGCTATAGTCACTGAAAAAGAGGTGCTTAATATAATGCAGAATCTGAAACCTCATAAAGCCGTAGCTGCTGGAATAATATCGAGAATAGCAAAGGAATTAGCTCCTGTTCTTGCTCCCTTGTTAGCTGATATTACTAATGACACGCTCAGACAATCTATTTTTCCGAATTCCTTAAAAATAGGGTCGGTACTTCCAGTATTCAAAAAGGGAGATCCGCATGTTATCCAAAATTATCATCCAGTCACACTGTTAGGAATATTAGGTAAAGTGATGGAAAGAATTGTATTTAAGCATTTATATGAGTATCTAATGGAAAAGGATTTAATCTCTGTTCATCAGTCTGGTTTCATCAAAAAAGATTCTTGCGTAAATCAATTAGTGACTCTTCTCCATTATATTCATGAGGGAATAGAGGAATTTAAATTTGTGAGAGGGATTTTTCTCTACTTTTCGCGAGCATTTGATTCAGTCAGTCATCGTGGGTTGATCTACAAATTAAGACAAAAAGGTGTGAGTGAACAAGTGGTTAAATGGATAGAAAACTATCTAAAAGATAGAAAAATTAAAACAATAATAGATCGGTTTGCATCTGGATTAGCTGATATAAATTGCGGTGTGCCCCAGGGCTCAGTTCTGGGTCCACTGTTATTTTTGGTGTTCATTGATGATCTTGGGGAGGGACTAGAATCCGTTTTTAAACTCTTCGCAGATGATGCGGCTCTTTTTTATCATAATTCCTCAATTGATAAGACCACTTCACTTTTAAACGCTGGTTTAGAAAAAGTTTCCTTATAGTGTAAAACATGGTTGATCGATCTAAACATTACTAAGTGCGAAGCTCAGATTTTTTATAAATGCGCACTACCGAAAAATTTTATTTTAGCTCCACTTAAAATTGAAGACAAATCTGTTAAGGAAGTATCTATTCATAAACATTTGGGAATCTATTTGAGCTCCAATCTCCCATAGGATGCGCATGTTAATTTCATACTAGGTAAGATACAGACTATTCAGAATTACATGCGTTCGTTAAAACGCACTTTGTCTCGTGGAGCGTTAGATTGTACATACAAAACTTTTATAGTTGCCAGCTTTAATTATGTAAGCGAAATTTATTTTGTAACTACGCAAGGAAATATTAAAAAGTTGGAGAGGATTCAATACCAAGTTTCACTAACGGTCACAGGTACTATGCAAGGGTCGTCAGCAGATAAGATCTTGAAGGATTTAGGATGGTTAACAGTAGTTTCACAGTTGTTTTATGTGAATAGAATGTGCCTATTCTATAAGATTCTTATGGGTTTTACTCGTGTAAATCATTCGATCCTCCAGTACACGTTATCTAACACTCGCAAAGAATTAAGATCGAATACTGCAAATACGCTTTATGATCTTAAGGATAAAAGTAGGTTTTTTAACCATTTTTTCTTTCCTACTGCTATTAAAGAATGGAACAGGCTCTCAACCGAACATCCACAATTTTCCGTTAGAATGCTTCCGACGAAGATGCATCAGAAATTGAAAGATACACTACTGAGTACGAGAAAATCCATACCATCCATTGCTGATAGAAGAATGGAGGCTCTCCACTGTCGTGTAAGAGTTGATTTCTCCGCACTTCGTTCACATCTGAAAAAACATAAAACCACAATTGACAATATTTGTGAACAGTGTTCTACTAATAGTGTAGAAGATTCTAAACATTATTTTCTTGAATATCCTGCTTATGACCAGTAGAGAAGTAAACTACTTGAAACGCTTGAAGACAATGTGACAGTGGCTGATGTTGGAACTCTTTTATTGTGTGGAAATACAGCAGATAAAAATAAAATAGTTGTGATCTATCAGGCAGCTTGCTTATATATATTGGACACAGAACGATTCAGTTAAACTCTTAATATCTTTGCATCTCTCTTTTTTTCAAATCACTTATTATATTATGGAAGATATCTCTCTGCTCATAAGATAAATAAAAAGACGTATAGTTAAAATATCTGAACATTGATGTATATATATACACACACACATACACAAATCTATCATTAATGTCATCTAAAACCACATTCCTTCCTTTCTCTATATCCTTCACATTGACTGTCAGACGAATCATCTTTTTCATCCTTTTGTTTCTTTTAGTTAGCTTATCTCTCATTGTCCTCATTTTTGAATTTTCTGATAGAATAGTGCATTGAGCGATATAATGCAACAACAGTTGCGATTTTGTCCTTGTATCAATTTCTCTTCTTTAAAATAAAAAAGTTTATATTAAACATCTCAAGTGCTTTCGGAGCACCTCGAGTGTCGCCAATTAAACCAATTGTCGTTATTATTTGTTATTGTTGATCCGATGATGGCCGGAGTAAATGGATAAATGAATAAAACTAATATTGGATGTTCCAGTGTTTGAACAATCGGATGGTATATGCAAGGAAAGATGGTTCGCTATTTATAGCGTCTTTTCTTTGTCGCACAAAATATTGTCGACTTCTCATTTTTACTTCTTCAACACAACGAGAAACAGAATACTGTTCGCGATTCCATTATGCATTGTATTCTTTCGCTCATTGAACTACAGAATTCCATATTTTATATACTAAGAGTGGAAATATTTCGACTAATTTATCTCTCCTCCTCTTCATTGTGATTAACTAAAGATTCCTTTTTTTCTAAAAGACAAAAAATACATAATCAGCGTATTGAGATCAATAATCAGCGTAATCTGGCGTGCGCTAATAAACACAACAGCATGTGAAAATGAAGAGTGAAAACGCTGGGCTCACATACGATTCATCAAAATGAGCAATCGTTGATTACTCATTAAAAACACTCCCTTTAAAAACCTTTTTAATGAGTAATCAACGATTGCTCATTTTGATGAATCGTATGAGAGCGAAGACGAAACATATGTAATAAGAGGATGGTTATCAAGTGGGTTAACGCTTTGAGGACGGAATTTTTTTTTAATGGAAAAAGCATTTTCAACCGTTTTATTTTATTTTAACTCAAAGTGACTACATAAAAATCTTATGATAATCAAAAAAACAATTTTTTCCATCTTTCAAACAAAATGACAATTTGCAGGTAAAGCAAACAACAACAGATATTTAAAAAGAATTTACATGAGAGAAGGAAAGAAAGAAAAGAAAAGTATGAGATGACAAATGTAGTTGTTTGTGACCTTAATGACCTTACATATTTAATCGTTTAATGTGAACTAAACACTTTTTCTCTACTGATAAATAGGTGGGTCAAAAATGACCCATCCGTCCTCAGAGGGTTAATCAAGTAGTTGGAGTATCCGGTTAACCGGACACTCAAAGTTAGCTTAAAAAATAAGAAAAAAAGAATATGTGCTCAACGAGAATCGAACTCACCGACTATAGCGCACTACCAGAATTGAGACTGGAAGTACGCGACATTTTAACTAAGTTACCAGGCATACATGTAGTAGTTCATAAGTAATGCACCCTTTAAGAAGATATTTTAGAGTTTGGTGTCTAAAAAGCATTTTCGAGAATTGTGATTCGAACCACACACTTCTCCTGAAATAAGACAATGTTGAAATATGGATGGCAGTGCAAGAATCAGCGCAGAATAATAGACTCTTGTGTCCATTTATGAACATCACCCACGTTTTCTGAGTTGATATATATAAGCTTTCTTCTGTCAGAATACAAGCGGAAAAAATAAGTATTGAAAACTAAAACTATCGAAAAATACAAAATCAATTTTGTACGAATAAAGATTCCAATATGTGAACTTAGCTTTGCAGTAAACTACAAAACTACATCCACTGTTCTGTGTCTATATTCTGTACAACGACTGAAGTTGTGCAATCGACTCGATGTTATCAGTTTGTTTTTGGTATGTTTTTTATGTTCTGTTTTGATATAAGTTTCTGAGTTCATTCATCTAATATAACCTCTCATGAAGTCTTCTGGCTCATTTATCCCATGAGAGGGTGTGACTCGTTGGAAATTTAGAAATGCTTTAAGATATATCAGGAACAATACATCTTTGAATGAAGGGTTTATTGGCCAACAGTTTACCCTGAAAACATTAAGTATGAACTTTGAAGCGTGGAGCGCGAAGAGTTTATGAGAGGTTATTTGACGATGGTCATAGACGGATAGGAGAGTTCACATGTCTGCCCTGATATTTTTAGTAATCAAATTGATCACTCGCTGTCCTACTTGATATTAGAGGTCCCGCTTTACTATTGCGATTGGCTTATTACATAGGAATTAGTAATAAAAATTATCACTCATCTTCAGTAATAAGAATTACTACTTCTATTGTTTTTTTATTTTATTACTGGCCACTTAATAATAAGGAAGAAAATCAAAAAGTACAAAACATAATAAAAAACTAATAAGTAATAAGCAGAGAATAAAGTTTTTAGTAAAAACAATATATCGTTATTTCTTCTGTGCTGAAAAAGGTCTTACTATCCATTTCTCGAGAAATGAATAAAATGTAGAACGGGTGCCATATTTTCTTTTGCCAATTTTCTTGCCACTGCTCCTTGAAATATAGGTAACATTCAGTCTCTTTTGCGTGTCTCGGAAATGAAAGAGGAACTTAAGTAACAGGATACGGTGGATTTCGACATTTGTGTCTGGAATCAATGATCGCACTCATGATTGTTACCGCGATCAGAATATTATATTCGAAAAACAAACAAACCAACTTACTTAGTGGAGCCACTTCCATCGCTGTCATCGGTGGGAGAAACAATAGCTCAAATAGAGTACTCAACAGCGATGACGTTATCAGGTGAGCCGTTTCCTCCCCCTACCATCGCACGTCACTTTGCTGGAATACCCTCCCACTCCGTTCTAATGACGTCATTGTCGGGCAATCATATAACTGAACACATTCTTGCTGACAGATGTGCGAAGCGAGGATAAAACCGAGACACATAGCTGAAGCGAAACTAATACAAGAAAAACGACAAAGAAATTGAATTCGCACTCCTTCAGCATTTGAAAACTATAGTTCCGTCACACATCAAATGACAAATGAATAAGGGAAATGGTATTCTATTACACTTGATGGTTACTCCTATGCACCAGTAACAACCAGTTCACATGTCAATAAATTAGAACTTTGATGATTGATTACTTGCAGTTGTTCAGAAGAATGGACAAGTCCCCAGACAGTGCGTTGGCCACTGCCAGGTCCAATACGCCATCACTGTTGAAATCACCTGATACAACAGAAGAGGGGCCTCCACCAACCCTATAGTTCTTTGGAGTCAGAAAGCTCCCATCCCCTTTCCCAAGCAGTACACTAACGCTGTTGCCGTTAAAGTTGGCCACTGCCAGATCCAATCTGTTATCACTGTTGAATTCACCTGATATCAGAGAAGATGGGTACCTACCAACCGAATAGTTCATCTGAGTATGAAACGTCCCATCACCTTTGCCAAGCAGCACATTGATGGTGTTGTTACCCGCGTTGGCTACTGCCAGATCCAATCTGTTATCACTATTGAATTCACCTGATATCAGAGAAGATGGGTACCTACCAACCGAATAGTTCATTTGAGTATGAAACATTCCATCACCTTGGCCAAGCAGCACACTGACGGTACTGTCCAACTGGTTGGCCACTGCCAGGTCGAGTCTCTTATCATTGTTGAAGTCGCCTGATATCAGAGAAGATGGGCTGCTACCAACCGAATAGTTCATTTGAGTCTGAAACGTTCCATCACCTTTGCCAAGCAGCACACTGACGGAATTGTCGAACTGGTTGGCCACTACCAGGTCGAGTCTCTTATCATTGTTGAAGTCGCCTGATATCAGAGAAGATGGGTAGCTACCAACCGAATAGTTCATTTGAGTCTGAAAGGTTCCATCCCCATTGCCGAGCAGCACACTGACGGTATTGTCGAACTGGTTGGCCACTGCCAGATCCAGTTTCTTATCATTGTCGAAATCACCTGATGTTACTGAAGATGGACTGTTACCAGTCATATACTGGAGTTGAGTTTGAAAGGTTCCATCCCCATTGCCAGGCAGCACACTGACGGTATTGTCGAACAGATTAGCAACTGCCAGGTCGAGTCTCTTATCATTGTTGAAATCGCCTGATATCACAGAAGATGGGTAGTTACCAACCGCAAGGCGCACTTGAGTCTGAAAGGTTCCATCTCCATTTCCAAGCAGCACACTGACGCTATTGTCGTACTGGTTGGCCACTGCCAGATCCAATCTGTTATCACTGTTGAATTCACCTGATATCAGAGAAGATGGGTAGCTACCAACCGAATAGTTCATTTGAGTAAGAAACGTTCCATCACCTTTGCCAAGCAGCACACTGACGGTACTGTCCAACTGGTTGGCCGCTGCCAGGTCGAGTCTCTTATCATTGTTGAAGTCGCCTGATATCAGAGAAGATGGGTAGCTACCAACCGAATAGTTCATTTGAGTCTGAAACGTTCCATCACCTTTGCCAAGCAGCACACTGACGGTATTGTCCAACTGGTTGGCCACTGCCAGGTCGAGTCTCGTATCATTGTTGAAGTCGCCTGATATCAGAGAAGATGGGTAGCTACCAACCGAATAGTTCATTTGAGTCTGAAACGTTCGATCGCCTTTGCCGAGCAGCACACTGACGGTATTGTCGAACTGGTTGGCCACTGCCAGGTCGAGTCTCTTATCATTGTTGAAGTCGCCTGATATCAGAGAAGATGGGTAGCTACCAACCGAATAGTTCATTTGAGTCTGAAACGTTCCATCGCCTTTGCCGAGCAGCACACTGACGGTATTGTCGAACTGGTTGGCCACTGCCAGGTCGAGTCTCTTATCATTGTTGAAGTCGCCTGATATCAGAGAAGATGGGTAGCTACCAACCGAATAGTTCATTTGAGTCTGAAAGGTTCCATCCCCATTGCCGAGCAGCACACTGACGGTATTGTCGAACTGGTTGGCCACTGCCAGATCCAGTTTCTTATCATTGTCGAAATCACCTGATGTTACTGAAGATGGACTGTTACCAGTCATATACTGGAGTTGAGTCTGAAAGGTTCCATCCCCATCGCCAAACAGCACAGCAACGTCTGAATCGTGTTCATTAGCCACTATCACATCTAGGTCTATGTCGTTCGTGAAGTAGCCCGTTGTCACAGACGATGGATAGTGGCCGATCTTAAGGCGGCTTGAAGTTGAATAAGGATTTCCACACACATCTCCTGAAATAAGACAATATTGAAATATGAATGGTAGTGCAAGAATCAGCGCAGAGTAATAGACTCTTATGTCCATTTGTGAACATCACCCACGTTTTCTGAGTTGATCCCATCAAGAAAATGTTGCCTTTCCCACGTTCTGACTACGCGTGGAGTCCAGCAATTTATTTTGGACTCAAGCATGGCTACCGGGTGCGTCAGAAAAAGTCGGTCACTTAGTATTTTGCTCATATCTCAGTTGAATTTTATGTCCTAAGCTTTATTGTTTTTTTAAATGATACGTCGTGAAATTTTCTACAAAAAATATATTAAACAGTTGTCTAGTAAAGATAAAAGAAAATAGAAGAAATACTGTAAAGCTTCAATCTCGATTACTTTGCAACGCAAGACAATAATTTCTTCCATTTTAGTCCTTCATATTATGCGATGCAAAAAACAAGCAGATGGTCATTCGATGGTGCTTGAAAAGCTCTATCAAGTTGGCTATGTTTAAAGCGCTTCGTAATTATAATCGGTTGTGAGAGAATTTTTTTCTTTTATCGATTTTTCTCGACATCAACATTTTCCAACTGCAGTTTTGGCGCAGTTAGAAAAACTTTTATAACTCGGTGAAAATTAAACCGTTTGAGGTCGGGTTTGCTGTATCGTAAAGTAAAATAATTCTTCTATTACATCCTTATAGACACAGTCCAATATCTTCTTTTCGTTTCCTGTGGCACGGAGAAAAAGACAAAATTTCATTTTTTTAGTAAATTTTCGTACAATTGTCTTTTGTGCCAGAAAACTATGTTTAAACCGAACCTACGATAGACGAAAAAAAAGACGACACTTTAAAGCATTAGAACTTACGTTCTGACTCGACCTGTATGCATAACACCGCGCTTAAAAAATTTTCATTTCATTGTTTCTTGAGTTGCAAAGCAATCGAGATTGAAGCTTCACAATGTTTCTTCTATTTGGAAGTTCGTTTAGAAAGTTTAATTAATAAAGCTTTGAACCCCCGGGTTTTCTGGAAGCCTCCTAGAGAACCTCAACACGTAAAACTGGAAGTTTGTAACTTTCTACGATTCAATCCATTTCAATAACGTGGTTAGAGTATTTCCTGAAAATTCGAGCCAGTTTGAATGTAAAATGACTGAATCACGTCAATTTGAAGTTCTATGGTCTATAAGCAAAAAACTCGGTTTTGGGGAAATAAGCTCCTACCGACCTCGACTTTCATTTTAACC
>CAJNOQ010007082.1:0-12747 GCA_905250885.1 Didymodactylos carnosus
CAAAAAACATTTTTTCCTACATGATATATATATATATTCGGAATCACCGTGAAAAACTGCAAGGATGGTATATAATTCATCTGAATTCGGTCCTTCCGTTCTGAATTCTATAAATTTCTTAGATTTGGGATTCACACGAAGAACTTCCAGTCGAAGATCTGTGGATCACAGATGAACGCTACTTGTATCAATTATAATTTAAATTACAAAAAAAAACAATAGACTAATTCGTTAAAAATATTTTATAAAAATAACGTGATGTATGCTGGAAGTCTATTTACTAATGAGCTAAAAATAGAAGAGTTACTGTCTAATCTAAGTTATCACTTAAAAATGGTACAAAGAGACGATTGTGAGTCATTATTTTCCATATTTTCATACCGTTTTCTCAACACAAATGCTGCAGATTTTGGTTGACGCTGTCGTGTAAATATACCTTTATAATTTTTTGCTCCCACTCTTGTTATACCCTGTTCTGTTTCGAAATCAAATGCATTCCAAATTAATTCACCCACAAGAAAACCACTGGTTGTATTTTTTATAGATGAAAACATATCAAAAACCAAATGATATTCTTTAAGAAATTCTTGTTGATATTCTTCCGAAAACATTACAGGCGGATCGGCATGTAAACCCGTCACAGTATCAGCTCCATATTCACTAATAATTACCGGTTTTTTAAATGTATCCCACCATCCTTGAACTTCTGCAGTTAGTGTTACTGATATTCGATCTAATCGTCCATATTCACTATACCAACTAAAATATTTGTTAATACAAATTACATCGAAATATTGAGCAGCTTTCTCATTTGAATAGTGTTGATCACTAACAAATGTGATGGGTCGAATCGATGACCGTTGAATTGAACGGGTATATGCAACTAGTGTCTCAAAATATGAATCAGATTCGGGTAAATTTGAAGATGGTTCATTTGCCAGTGACCACATAACAACACTTGGATGATTTTTATCTCGTCGAATCATTTCACCAATTACTTGTTTATGATGAGCTAGAGTTGTAGGTGAAAAATAATTTTTTTGACTTAGACCAACAGCCGGTGTTTCATCAATAATCACAATTCCATATTGATTTGCTATTTGATAGAATTGATCTGAATAAGGATAATGAGATGTTCGAAAAGAGTTTGAATGTAACCATTGATATAAATTAAGAAATTTCACTAACAAAACATCATTGTATCCTTTTCCTCGAAGGTCACTGTCTTCATGAGCATTTGCACCATGAAAATAAAATGGTTGATTGTTTATTAAAAATGTTGAACTTGTTACAGTAACAGTTCGTATTCCGACGTGTGGTAAACGATAAATATCGATTAAAGGTGATACATTTTCAGACAATGATACTTGCAATGTATAAAGATAAGAATGTTCTGAACATAAATGAGTATTTGGCATACCACATGGTTGCCATAACTGAGGATTTTCAACATACAATGTACCTTCCATTGAACCACTATTGTTTGTCGCAACAATTCGACCATCAGCATCGACTAAATCCACTTTTACATGTGTTTTTTGAGTATCTGAACCAGTTATAACGATCGAATAGGTTAAAATTGCTGATGTAGCAACACCACCGCTAAAATTGATACTGGCAGTAACTACTGTCACATCATCAATGTACGTTTCAGGTGTTGTGTAGAGAAGAACCGATCTATCAATTCCAGCGTAATTAAAAAAGTCAAAATGTGTCTGTAATAGGCGATAAGTCGAACTAATAATTGTTAATTCACCAGGAGGAAGAGTAGTGGGTGTTAGTGTGTTATTGACTGCAACTGTTAATCGTATAGGTACATTTTCTTGCTCAATATAAGGTCTAATATCACATTCAAACGGCAAATGGCCACCCTCATGTGTCATAACTTGTTGTCCGTTAATCCACACCATAGTAAAATAATGAGCTGCTTGAAATCTCAATACAATTCGATCTGTACTTGACAACCAACTAAGATGCACGTAAAAATAGCGTTCATACCATGCCCAACCCACATGGCGTTTTAAAGAAATATTTTGAGTTATATCATTGTATGATGACGGAACTGGCATTGAAATCGTATTGTTCACTAATTCCGATAAATACCATTTTTCATCAATACCAGTATTATTGTCATCTAGTTTAAATGTCCATATACTATCTAACGAGCGAACTTGTCGAAATTCATTTTCATATGGAAATAGCATACCACCTGTTAACTCATTAACAGTCTGACCTCTCAATGCACGATTATGCACGAAAAATACACATAAAGTTAGAAGTAAATGCATATCTTTTGGTTTTGTACTATTCGATCATCTTAAAAGAAAAACTATTTCAGCAGATTAAACACTTGTCGATATTCCATTCAAAAAACCTTAGTTGAAGATAAATAATATATGCTGATAGCTTACAGTAGGAGTCTTACTTTTGCGAGAGAAACGCACATTTATCAGTACACGTGTATATTTGTTCTGTAATCAAAAAGACTAAGGTAAACTGTTCGCTTTCTTTTTCGTGGTATAGAAAGAAAAATAGAGAAGGGTTGCCTCAAACAGAAGTATTATACTTCTAGTTCACGACACACCCTCAAATGACAGAACGGATGGGCCAAAGGAAATGAGCCCTTTAGTATTTTTCCTTTATCTCTTAATACTTCAGTACCCTAAAGTTCATTCTTTTTTTAAAATATGCGCTGTACAATTCTAGTCACGATCGTACATAAATCGTCTGATAAAAAACCAAAACCTCAGTTTTGATCGAAGAACAGTAACAGTCATGCAGAAGCCTTAACTTCGAAAAGTCTTTTAATGAACTTGATCGGCCGTAAAAATCATGCTAGTAGTTGTCTAATGTGACACTTGGATATTGCCTTGCACTATCAAGTGTGCTTTATCCGACGAAATCAAAATCCAGCTGTCTCAGTTGACTTTCGGAACAAAAATCTTTGTTTCATAATTTTACTCACCAAATCCTAAGAATTTTCGAAGGAGAGAATCGACAATTTTTGATAAGCGATATCATCGGTTCTTTCTTCGTGACTCTGATAGAGAAATCATTTCTGTACAAAATAATGCAATAATCAGTTATTTAGCTCAGTTTTGACTGACTTATAGTGATTTTACTAGAAGGTGCCAAACTGCGTGTCCGAAAATGGTAAAAGTTGGGTTTGTACCATTTCGTAAATCTTTTATCAAAAGGTCAAAAATAATGACATAAACTTTTCGTATCATTAGTCGATAGAGTTTTTCAAGAGCTACATTTTAGACTATTTATAGTTCATTCAATCAGAAAGTCTGACTTCCTTTTTGAAAAAGAAGAGTCTTTTGTTTAGGAAGTTGAGGCTTTAGGACGACTGTTGCTTTTCTCCAATCAAAACTAAGGCTTTGATCTTTATCAGACTATTTATATACAATCGTGTATAGAACTGAACAGCGCATTGTTTAGAAAAGAATAACCTCTAGGGAGCTGCAGTATCAAGAGATAAAGTAAAAATACTAAAGAGCTCATTTCCTCCCGCCCACCCGTTGTATGGTGTAGCATTTACAAACAGCCGTTGTATCCCAAACCACTCAAACTTTTCGCTCAGCTTTATCATAAAGTTGCGCATATAAAAATACGTATTTCTAAAATCTTCATCTAGCTAAGTTATGAGACAGATTTACCAAAGCGAGAAATGAATTCAGAAAGAAATATACTCCCTTTTTAGTATTAGATCATAAAAAGAATAAATCATTTACTCAACATTAACTAGTTCCACGGCTCTTGAAATTTTAGTTATACTAGTTTAAAAGAAAATTTCATAAGTTTCGTAACAGTAAATAATATTCCTATTTCATCCGTATCAATAAGACGTGTCTAATATGTTATGTTTATCGAATTATTCTTAGCAGTCTATTGTGGACGATAAATTGCGATTTCTATTGAAAAATGGACAGTTAATCACTCTTTTGACCAGGATAACCAATTAACTTGAATATATCAGCAATTTATTTGCAAAACTGTTCTTTCATCGACTTTTTAGAAAAATTACCGATATATCTCAGTTTTATTGGTGACCAAAGTCAAAATCGTACTTAATTGTTTATTTTAATTACAAAAGCATTTCTTCTTTTTATAATTCTTTCGCGATAGTCCACATAACAGTTTTCTACACATTTTACGTTTTTCTTTTATTAATTTAACCTATTCAGCCAGGAAAAAACTACATAGATCAATATGGAGCAGTTTAAACTGAGTTACTGACGACATAAATAAGTTCTACAGCACGAAATCGAGAGTCGTAGCAAGAGAACGTATAAGGAAACTGAGAAATAGCGTAACTTTCAAGTCGTAAAAAAAGCGTATGTGAAAATCAAAATCGTATAGAATACTCTTATATACGTGAAATCCGTTTAATAAATTTCATGACAACTCATAAGTAGAACATCCGGGAGGAATGACTATAGAAACTGATAGGTATTTACGAAAATAGGAAAGAAAATCCCATGACCACAGAAACCAGTCAGCTCTATTATTTGTCTACAGAACTCATGTATAAGCAGCATCCATTTCTGCATAATTTCGAAGTTTTTACTTCGATTTTTTTCTTCCATTGATAAACAAGTTATTGAAACTTGACAAAAAAAGTAGCCACACTGAGGAATAGTATTATGATTAGGTTGTCTGATGGGATTTCTTTTTTCGACCTGTACCATACTAGGGTTGTGACAGTTACCAGTTACCGTTACCATCGTTCCCCGTTACTAACGGTAACTATAATTGACATAAAACTAATAAGCATCGTTCCTCCTTAGTAGAGGTAATGGTAATTCATATACAGTAAGAAATCCTTTACCCTCCAGTAACGAGGAACGATGCTTTTTAATTTTATATCAGTTACCGTTACCTCTAGTAACGGAGAACGCTGGTAACGGTAACTGGTAGCTGTCACAGCCCTATACCATACTAATAAAAGCAAGCTGCAAGATGTAACCGAAAGTAATTTATTTTTATTTTTTTCTTAACTAGTTGAACTCCTAGCCGTACCAGTGAACTGAATCTAGTTGCTCATAAACTATTGTAGCTGATTTGAAATTTTAAACAAAACATTAATTATGCGAAAAGAACTCCAGCAGAAACTTTTAATTTTGGACGCTATAATCATATTTTAGCTTTTAAAAAAGCAGCATTCGTGATATCTTGAAGACTATTCCATATGTTCACATGCGGAAAACTTTTTGTACGAAAAACGCTCTACACTATAAAGTTGAAAATTATTTATGGAAAATGCTCGGCGAATTTCAAAGAGTACCTGTAGGGATTTCTCGAGGATTTTCCAGTTTATAGAAAATCGAATTTCCAACAATCTACAAAATTGTCGGTGAATTTCCATAAATATTTCCCAAGAAAGTAGAAATTCCTTTTTGATTTTCTTCTATAAACTGCGAATTCTTCGACGGGTCTGTGTAAAGGGGCGGTACAACCAGACTGTATTGGGGTTGACTACGCTCCCTCATGCTTTCGAGAAATTTCTGATGAACGTCTCCGATTTTGGGACCTTCCTACCGAATCTCTGCCTAAATCAAAATTTTTGCCGGCATAGGCAGAATTGTGATCTAAAGTAGAAACTGTCAAAACTGATTTAAGTGTTATATGAGTGTCTTTACGTGAAGCTCTTATACCTACACTGATTGCAAAACAAAATAGTGAATAAGTATTTGATCTAGAGATACCTGGGTGAATTTCCGCTTTCTAGAAAATCGATCGAATTTCTATAAATAGCTCCTTCAGAAAGAAAAATTTCCAGTTTATAGAAAATCAGAATCGAATTCCAGATCGAATTTTCAGATTCTTGGAAATTATTTCTAGAAAATCGAATTTATGGAAATTCAAGTCGATTTTCTATAAAGTAGAAAATCAACATTTTCTAGAAAGCTGAAAATTCGGCGAGGAATTTCTATAAGCTAGAAAATCCTCGATGATTTTCTATAAACTGGAAATTAATTCAGGATTACAGTGTAGGACGCCTTTAAGAGACTCTTGCTCGATTCACTACCATACACCTAGATTGCCTTTGTCACGCATAACGAATGCATAGTCCATGCAACTCGATTGCGTTCTCTCACATGAATTGGGTGCATTCGAAAAAACAACGCATTTTTAACGGATGAACAATAGAATTCAGCAAACGAAGAGTTAGAGAGAAGGTAAAACCATGAATGCACTCAAAGAAACAATCGGCAAAGAAGGAAGACTTTCGTCTTGTGGATTTCTCTTAAGCCTTCGCTCCCACGGGTCAGAAACCTATCTCAGCCTAGGTAGGTCTGATCTGAACCAAACTTTCAGGGAATGTTGACCTGTCAAAGTGTGGTAACGAAATTTTTTTGGCATCATCTGCAACTGTTCGGAGGAGGGCGCCATGACAAGGACCAAAAATAGGCGTCTATCACGTGCAAGAATTTTGATTCCAAGTAAATGATAGAGAGCTGGGGGCTGTTTTGTCTTTTAGTAAACACCTATGGCTAGGAGTTGACAGAGCCTGATTTTTGAATTTCTCATTTACTGATTTCTGGTGCTTAATAGAACTTTAAAGTCTAAAAAATCCTTGGAAGGTTTCTTAGAAATCCTGATTTCTATAAAAAGGTATAACTTAAAAATCGGACTCTGTCAACTCCTAGCTATAGGTGTTATCTACAAATCAAAAAAAAATTTTCTTTTTCCGATGTACCGTTACCGAGAATTCCTGCACATGGCGAAAGCCCTGAAGGTAAAGAACAGTCTTTGAGAAAAACGCAAAATAAGTTTTCATTCTGCTAAATGCATTTTACTTAAAAACTGTTTGAGCGTTAAATAATTTGTCAATATTTTGCTACAGGTTATCGGTCATGGCGGATCTAACGAACATGTGCACAGTCATGTGCAGCAAATGCGTGCAAAAAAGCCAAATTTTTTTGCTATGGGGCTTCTGGAAAACTCGCTCACAAGCTATGAAAAACCTATCCTATCGATACAAAAATTATATGATTAGAAAGTAGACGCTTTGGGCTATCCAACCACGTGCTTTTCTCAAAATCAATATTATTGCCGAAATCGGCATTTCTGACTCGGGGAGGAGGGCTTAAAGCGCTTAATCAGACATGCCTCCGGTGATCTTATGTTTGACTGAGAATAGCACTCTTTTCTTCGTTAGCGTGTTCATTTCATAGTGCCTTTACTCTTGTTAACTCGAAAATCCTCCTAGCATTAAAAAATGAGGTGCTTTTGCCGCGCTGCACCAAATTTGATGAAAATAAGGTGGTATATGCAGAATTTCTCGATGAATCCGCCAGCGGGTTCCTTATAATTCTATTATGACTTCTTCTCTGACGTCTACACAATCGACGTGATTTTTTGCCTAAATTTTTGGTTCTTTCAATGGCGCTTTTTTTCTTAACCAATAAGAGCACTAAAATTTATGTCGATTGTGTAGACGTTAGAGAAGAAGTCATAATAGAATTACAAGGAATCTGCTGTTGAATTCACCGAGAAAGTCTGCATATACCACCTTATTTTCATCAAATTTGATGCAGCGTGGCAAAAGCACCTAATTCTCTAGTGGTATTGTCTGATGTGTCTGATCCAGAAAGAACAGTGTATCATATACGGGATGCATATGTTTTTTCTCTCTTTTGATCTTAACGGGTTTCCTAACTAAACATAAAAACGTCTAGATGACCAGCTGGTGAAGGTGAAAGTGTCTGGTCATACCAATGACGTAAAAGGAGATTACATATTTAACTGTTGCTTTAAATACACATGTGCAGCTAGTGCCTAACGTCTTCTTCTACACTCTTAAAAAAGACATATATGACAAAACTAAAATGGGATATTTGTAACCAAACGAAATAGATTTCCATTTTGCATCTAGAGTGAAAAAAGCGCTTCTATTTATTAAAACACTACTTCAACAGTAAATGAAAAAATAAATCAGGGTTTATCACTATTTTCGAAACCGAAATGTGTTTCGTATAGTTGCAAATGCAAATACCATCCGAAATACTAGTTTCTAGTATTCCAAACTAGGCTTCAGACTTCCGTGCAATTCATAAAATCGATTTGTTTTACCTGTTTTAATTTGAAAAACTCTCACTCTAAAATATCCAATCCAATGTCTAAACAGACCACTGTTCGCACGTCAGATCATCAAGAACGGTGTCATCTTCATCAAATATAGAGGGTCTAAATAAACTTTTTCCTCTTAGGGAAGTAGCTTCTACTTACTGATAAAAAGATCATTTGTTAGCCACAGAACAGAAGGTGGATACGAAGTGAACAGAAGGCCACTATGAATTTATCGTGTATATATATTTTTTACAAAAGAATATGAAATAAAACCAAAATACCGTGCGATAGAACTAACTAAAAACCGACCAGAGATGACTGTATATATATACACACACAAACAATGAAAGGAAGAGAAAGATCACATCATACGCACAATAAATGAAAAATAGGATGATGTGTTAACAATAAGACAGAATGGACTGGAATGAAGAGATGACATATCAACAAAAAGAAAGAGGCAGAAAAACTGTTCTATTCAACGAAAAAAATATGTCGATGAGCTGGCTGGCTTATGGCCAATAATCTAACCACTGAAGGAAAAAAACAGAAACTTCTTCTATCTTAATCCAGCAGCACCTCTTTGAGTATAAAATGAGTACATAAATAAATAAAAAATGACGACAATAAATAAAAATAGTAAAGAAGAAAAAAGATGGTCATCAGATACTTTTTTGCCACTTTTGTGTTCTTCCTTATTTATTCCATTTGAGCGTAGAGGGAAGGGACAAATGCACCGAGTAGCAATAGTTCTCAGACCAGTACTCAGTGTGGTACTATACATTTTGGCTTGTAGATAAAATACATTTTATTGCTACGGAGATAATCACTGATGGAATTTTCACTTTGAAAAACGATGTAAGTTAATTTTAAAAATTCAGATTGAGTGATTTCAAAATCAACCAGATATTTTAGAAGAAATCCAATACCCATCGACTTAGCAGTAGAGTAGGTCGGGGTAATTCTCGACAGCCTCTAGCTAATTTTCACAGTATTTTGAGCGTACCAGACGCAGTTTTACTCCGGATAAAACGGCAACAGGTGGATATACCGGACATTTCTCTATTTACTGATGTAAAAATATTGTTAAAGTTCAATAAGATTAATAGTACTCATCAATTTCCAGAGAGATTCTATCAAATGTGCAGAATTACCCCATCCCATTTGGGGTAACTATGGACATTCAGTGTGTCTCACTGGGCTAATTATGGACAGTCCAGCGAGAATGGCTGGAATAGTTTCTGGCGTGTTATAGTTTATTCAAAACTCATCGACAAACATGTTTGAGTTTTTAACTGTACAAAACATACACGAGTAGGATTGAGAATTATTAAAACCAATGCAATTACAACATATATATCTTGGACATGTAATATAAGGCATCAGATTATTTAATTGATATTGACATTTAAAACATTTTAAGAATTGAACTGGATTATTGAATGGTGTTCTTAATGATGAACTAGCAGTGGAACAATAAAGATGAATAAGATTAGATGAAGAGATACCAGTGATGCTCGTCGGCGGGTAAGGGTAATAAAATATATTCGTTGAGGGTTTCGTTGTCTTAAAGTTTGAATATTCTAGGGAATGTACCGATAAAATATGCCTATGATAATTAGTATCTGTCATACCTGGTATATTATATGGAGCAGACGAAATAAAACATAACGTGGATCTGTATATGATGCTTGTGGGATATTCAATAATGACGCACATGTTGTCGGAGGAGAGACAGTTATTATTGGATTCCATGTAGTAGAAATTATTGATAATGTAGATGCTGTTGATGTGAATGGCTTAGAAAAGGATACGGGTGGATCATCAATATCCTTTAGCAAATCTAAACGCTAGTTCCAGAACATGCTACGATTTTCAGTTCTTTCATGTGTATTTTAAAACTTACCTTCCATAATATACACTTTTTTCTTCGATTTTGGTTTGCTAGCAGGGCTTTTGGTGTTGATGAGGTCAGGATTGTTTTTTTCTCCATGATTTTTTCTTGCTTGTGCACTCTTCTATCGCTTTCATTTGTTCCAAACCTTGTTCAGCTGTTAGACGTTGACCGGCTTCTCACAGTGGGCATAGAGGCGGATTTTTGGCCAAGTACTTTTGACTCTGTTCACTGAACAGAGTCAAAAGTACTTCGTTAAATACGCCATTGAATGGCGCAAAAGTTTTTATTCTACGACTTTTCCTTGCAGAAATATTCGATAAAATAAAACGATCATATCAGGAAAACGTTAAGAAAAACGATGTTCTCAGTATAATCGAAACGCGCGGCTTAGCGGAGATTTAATCTCACTTATTTTTACACCAAGATGTTTGTCTTGATGCCCTGCATCTATGGTGCATGCCAAAAATGTCAAAATTTTCCTATGCGGAGTTACAAGTTTTCCATGTAAAGTTATTTTTTCTCTATTCCAAGGTTATTTCTTCCTACAATTTATACATATTTAGATTCAGCATGAAAAACTGCATCGACTAACATGTCTTAGAATATTTTTCAAGTGGAATAATTAAATTATTCCTAATAAAATTAATTGATAAATTATTGACAAGATTTTTGCTTAAGCTTTCCATAGGATTTTTCTGTTGCGTCGTCCGTCCGGAATGACGTTAAACTATATAGTATAGATATTCGAAATCTGCACTGTTTCGCCTACATTTCTGAAAAAAAATATTGTCTTAGGGTTAATTGCTAAGGAGAAAATTGGTGTTTTCATAAACACAAGAATGTTTCCGACTGACGTCTCCAGTGCAGTAAAACTCCCGAATTTTCCTAACGTCTAATTCGACTTCAAATTACATCAAAATGTTCGTCCACATATCCACATCTGCATCCACCATGTATGCGCGAATTCTCCTGGACCAATACATAGGTTTTCCAAAATCACCTGGTTTTTAAGGTATTTTCCTCAGTCGAGAAGCACTCTTATTGAAAACTAATGTGACATTCGAAATCCGCATCAGAAATTGCACCGTATGATATACAATTTGTTAATTTTACAAAAAAAATATTTTTTGACAAAAGTTCAGGGCAAGGGTCTCCAAAGGAATTTCTTTTCGAATTCAAGTTTTTTTACTTTTATTAATATCCGACGCATAATAACACCATAGTATGCACAAATAACCATTTTTCAAGTCAAAAAAACGAACGGACCGCTTCCTCTATGAAAAGTGCCCACTGTGAGTCTAGATCTAAAGAAAATTTTCTGGATGGTGGTTGGTCCGAAATGAACATCTAATACTAGATTAATGCATCGTAGTGGCATGAAAAAGCTGTAAAATTCACTTATTGTCACGGAATGTACTTTTTATTCAGCACGATCAAAATCCAACAGTATAATTAATAATATACCAAGTCTAAATACAAGTGTCTGGGATCATAAAGGTAAGATTTATCACGTCCAACAGCATCAACCATAACTTAATCATCACCATTAAGTCCAATAATAGCTATTCAAAACAGTCTTCGTTCACTTCGACCAGTCATTTCTAACCAACCACCATCCAAAAGATAACCAAGAGATGGTATCAAGGAATCCATTATTTCTCTTCCTCCTTTTTGTCCTGTCCATCATTGCCAATAGCAGTGCCTCGGCGACCGATGCTCGCCGCAGTTGCAGGAAAGACGCCCGTACTTACTCAGCCTTTATTAGTTTTACGTTGAAATTCACAGGGCGTTAGCCAACGGATTATGTTGACTACGGATAAGAAAAAAAACCGATGTTTTTTAGCAGACTATTTAGGTATGCATCGGTCTCGGTTAATCGACACCAAAAAAGCCGATGTACCGTTTAAACCGACACCAAAAAAAATCGAGCGTCATCACATTTAAGAAATTTTCGTAGATGCTACTGTTTTACTTTGTAGATGGTTGTAAGAGAAAATTAATTTTTGATCAACAAGCAACCTAATCAGAAAAGATTAACAGCCATGATACTTGCTGTTTCTCTTAGACTCTTAGTATTGTTTATATTCTGTTTTTCGATCTATACGAAGTAATGATTACTATTATGAGTGTCTCCCACTTGCTTGTGATTATTACTAGTTATTTATTTTTCTTATTTTAAACAAAAAGTTTAAACTAACATCAAAAGATAAAAACAGTATCAGACGCTGTCTAACTCCAGCAGAACAAAAAAATACTACGCTTTTTCTGTTTCAGCGGTTTGAGTCCTTAACCGAAATCGTACAGTAAAAATCACACCAAGATGTGACGAAAAAACCGTCCACTCAAAAGCGCCAACTTTTCGACGCAACGTTTTGCCGTGTACAAGAACGAGCAAGACAACTCTGTTTAACGGTACATTAAGCAACAGTTTCGAAAATTCGAATATTTAATTTACTTATCCGCGTAGATAACTTCAAAAAAATAAAACCCATCGTGCAGAGTCTAGATTTTAGATCAAATATTTCTTGTTATTTTGTCCTCAAATTAGATTTTATCTAAAACAAATAACTTTCTACACTTTGGGTTATAGGAGAAAGAGTCAATTTTCCGAATGCTTTTCAAATACATAAGTGAGAAAAAGAACACAAAAAACATCTGCCAGGAATGGGGATCGAACCCATGCTCACTATTGTGAATTGGATCTTAAGTCCAACGCCTTAACCACTCGGCCATCCTGGCTGTATCCAACTATGTGCATTGTCTGTATACAT
>CAJNOQ010007083.1:0-12746 GCA_905250885.1 Didymodactylos carnosus
TTTTCCCATCTTTGTTTTCGTTTGTTGTTGTTGAACTAACGGTATTTTCATCATTTTCATTGTTTGATTGACGTTCTTCACTTTCATCCTCATGTAATGCATTTTGACGTAAATCATGTAATTTTTTCAATGTCGATATTTTTAGTTTATTATCGTCTCCGTTATTATTGTTCAATGATACCGGGAGTGATGAACGTGTTTTTCGTTTTGATGAAGTAATATTAGGCGAATGAAAATGTTTTGAAAGTTCATTTTTTGTTGCTTCTCGAGTACGACCATAACGTTTTAATAATTCTTCAATAGGTATACCCGCTTCACGCTTTAAAATTTTAGTTTCTTCAACCTCAACTGAACAAAGAGCGAATTGTCATGAACGTATTTTGCAGTGAATGAATAAACAAACAAAATTTACCGTCATCTTCATCAACGTCGTCTTCATCTGGATCTGGTTCTTCAAATGTGATTGGTTGTTGTTGATCACCGTCTTTCAAATTAGCTAGATCTTGTAAAATTTCTTTCACATGTGAGTCGAGTAAGGTAGAATCAAATTTCAAAAAACCTTCAGTTAAAGAATCTGATAAACGATTTTCACGATATGAATCTAATTGTTTTATAAAATCCGGCAAATGTTTCGAACAATATAAAGCGATTTCTGGGCCTCCATGTCCATCATATACAGCAAAAAATGACGTTTTTGTAAGATCATCAAAATCTAATATGGCATTATGAGCATCCTAAAACGAAACAAATTTTGTATAGTAATTATTAAAGAGTAATAGAAACGAACCTCTTGAGACATTCGCCATCCTTGCATACTACTGGCTCCATATGACAATCGATTATTTGAGCCTTCAATTGACTCTTTATCACAGATGGGTGACTAAGTAATAAAACAAAAGATACAATATCATTTTTTCGATAAGAAAAATTGTCTTGTTTATCTTACCGATAAGTAAGCTCCCATCTAAAATGAAAAATACATACATAAACACTAGTACATTCAGATTACTTAAATCGAAACTTTCAACTTACCACTAAGCTCTCTGTTTACAAGAGCAAAATCTGTGCATTGAGACAGTAGCAGTAAAAACCTCTCCAAAATTCTACCTAACAGTCAAAATGTGATCCGTATCAAGTGTCTATTCAATAAGATTTAGTACGTTAAGCTGTTTTTCTACGTCCGATTTCTGTCTACTAACAGCTTAAAAGCCTGAATTTTCAGAAATCCTGTAGATTTCCTTGTACATTTTAACCAAAATGCACATGTGTTTTAATCAAAAGTTATATTTTTTTTATTTCTGTGGTGTTTATTTGTTTTACAGTATAATTTTGAGTAACCAATCATAAATCAGCATATAACCATTTTGATCTGCAATGTACGCTACATTGCAAAAGACATATCGGCAAAAAACTTAAAAAAATGCAAAAGGTGCATTATAGAATACTGCTAAAATAATTACAGAGTAGAGCTACAGTAGAAATAACTTCCAAGTGTGATATATTTGCTATCAGTAGTTCACAGCGACCACTAGCACACTTTTCTGTCGCCCTCTGCAACAAACAGCATTCTGAACGAGTTTGTCTTTTTGATAAAATTGCACATTTACCTTTGTGTAAGAGTTAGAAAGTTCTATAAGATGATTGATTTTTAAAATATATAAGGGATACAATAATCTATTGATCGTATATATAAAAAATCCGCTTAGTTTTTTTTTGAATAAAAGTCTTATAATTTTCGAAAATATCGGAAACAATTTTAGCTTTAGTCTTGTGAAATGGTGAAGTTGAAGAAGGAAATTCGAAACTCTCTTTTTTTACTATATATATGACAAGACTGGAACAGTGTTCCAATCCCAGAACAGTCGTATAAACTCATCAACCCAATATAAAGGGATTTAAGAGTCCAATTTTTGCTCGTTATACGATGTATAAATCAATATTTCGTGTTTAATTACAAAAGAAAGACATGTCTCATTTTACAAAAAAAATACGAAAACAGAAGAGAAAGGATAGAACAAATCATAATTAAGATGAGCATGATGAGTGAATATATGAAGAAAAAAAGATCATGATTTTCCCGTGCCTCATGGTTTTTTGTTCTCTTCATGAAATCACAACGAAAAAAAACGAAGTTTTGAACTTTGTACAGAAGGAATGAGAGTCAAAATACAAAAAACAAAAACAGACAAGCTTTTGTATGAATAGAACGAGATCCGCGAGTAATATACAAAAAACATCACAAAATGAATAAATAAAAAGATGAATAACAACCGACTAAGTTCTCTCTCTCTCTCTTTGTTCCTTTTTGTCAAAAGGTTTACACTAGAAATACTGAAGAAGGGAAAACATTTTTAAAAACAATACAGTTAAGAATCCCAGAGCTTTTCTCTCTGTCACATGTTTTCTGTCAATTTTGTACAACCTCAGTGTTGTTCCAAATCTTTATCAGGTACCTTTTCCATATGGTTGTAACTTCAAAGAAAACTGTTCATGAGTTTTTGTCATGCTGAAAAAATGTTATATCGATTATAAATATTTTTTTTCATGAAACAACTTTTTGTTGCATACTATGATTAGAAACAGGAGCGTCTATACTGAAAAAGAAGCCAAAGAAAATATTGCCAAGACACAAATGTTTATGCTCTCAATACTAGTCTTAGATCTACAGGCTTTTTTTGAACTAAAACAGAATAGTATGTCTTCTCTTTTTATAAATCGTTTTTGAATTTTATAAATGAACAATAGGATTGCTTCTAGTTTGCTTGCTAAATTGAGTAGAGAAAAAGATGAGAAAGAAGAATGAAATGTTCGAATTAGAATGGAATAATTGAGTCAATAATCACGTCTTGATAATTGATGCGAGTGAAGTGTCTGTCTATACTGTCGAAGAAATGGTATTAGTGCTATCTATTATTCCGTCTTGTTGTTGCTCTTCATCATCGTCTTCATCCATATCTGAAGGTGTGTCTAAAACAGTCAATCATAGGTTGAATTAGTTTAAGAAAGATTAGGTTGAAAATCCTGATTGTTTAGAGAACTTAATTATTTTTCATTAAAAAAAATAGGATAATATACATACCAAATATATCGTCCATATCGCCATAATCTGGTGGACGATTTGGATCTTCTGCTTCAAGTTGTCGAATAAATGAATCAGATTGTTGACATTTTGACGTAGATGATTTTGTTGATGTTTGATTATTATTTTGTTTTTCATTATGTTGAGCTTGCAAACGTGTTTTTAATTTTTTTAATCGAGTCAATATTACACCGTATTCAAATGCACCCCGACGTTCGCCAAATGGATCAACCATTTGTGTTCCCTCTTTGTTCAAATTTTCTGTACATGTTTCAACATATACGTCATAAAAATCAAAAAATTGTTTGATCATTACTTCTCGTAATTGTTTTGGACAAGAATTTTCATTTTCTAACATTTCACAAACAGCTACGCGTAATGTTTCATGACGAATTATTTCATTGTATAGTTTACTATCACCCGTTGTTCGTTCATGTTCGAAACCCGGTTCATTATGATACGGTTTTTCACTCATTAATGATTGAATAGATATTAATAATGAGGATATACATTGTGCGGGACTCCACGATGGTCCAGACCATGTTCTAGAGGAGAAAAGGAAATAGATTTAAATATAGAAAATTTTCTTGACCTTTAATACTGTACCCGAGTATACTTAAACAAACTTTGCCATTTCGATATAAATTGGGATTAAATCTTACGGTGTTATTGCCTGTTGTCATTAATCTTACTCTTGGTGAACGTATTGGACTAAAGGAAAAAATTTTAAGCAAGTTAAATCAATTTCAAACTATCATATTTCTCTGACTTACTAATCAGGTGGACAACGTATAAGGAAATAAAAAAATCCACCTATAAAAAGTAGATTTATCATCATTATCGTTGAAAGTAAGAAGATATGCTAACAAACAAATACCTTCATATGGAGTGTCGAACGGTCCAACAATAAGTGCGTGAATCTAAATATAAAAATATTTTCTAGTTTATTTTGAACAGTACCAGTGAATGAATTTACTTTTGTTATATTATCTGGAGATGGTGCTATAATGAAAAAGAAAAATGAAGTCAAAGTAGAAAAAAAACACACAAAAGATATACTAACCTATGAACATGCCTGGTGGAGGATCACGAAAAACACTCATAATATCTCTAAAAATAATTGAATGAATTAAATATAAATGCAAATTCTTAATCAACATTCCATTTTATTTTTTTCAACAAATTTTTTTATTCGTGAAGTCACACTACTATATATCTGAAATTAAACATACCGTTTTATTCTTGCAATACATGTTGCATTTGGCTGTTCTTGATCCCAATCAGCACAATGATGTGGATCCCATGCTGCTTTCATGACACTGGTTACCTAAAGAGAAACAAAAAAAGAAAATTTTCAGTTTATTATTCAAAAATGACGTCAATATATCACATCGTACGTACATCTTCTGTTCCTAACTCATCGGTAAAACCGTTTAACATTTGTGATACAGTGGCAGCTGTCGATGTTGTCGAAGCTGTTGATTGTGATGGAACGGTTGATGGTGCGGTTGTCCCTATGGGAGCATAAGGGTTCTGGAATGCTAATGGTGTTACCGTTGTTGTTGTTGCTGATGATACAGCTGTAGTATTAGCCGTTGGAGAAGATGGAACATACTGCATTGAAGAATTGCTATTCTAAAACATGATAAAAGACACATGCTATTACTTTTCAATAACTCCTAGGCGAAACCTTATTTCAAAGTTTTTCCTCTCTTGGTAAAATATTTTTCGACTATTTGGTGACCGATGACATAGAAGTAAATTAGTATGAATTGATTATTCTTTTGCTTTCTTATCATATTTTAAAATATTTGTCGGATTATCTATTAATTAATCTTCGTGCTACGGTGGTCGATTATAAGCTTCAGACCTATACACTTTTCATTTTGAACTTTCTTTGTCAAAAAAAAAGAAAAATAAGCACATTTAAAACTTCCTTTCAGGCTCTAAAAAAAAGAAATATATTTTTTCACTTTACGTCGGTCTCTCTTTCTCTTTCTTTTTCTTTTTTTTTTTTTTTCTTTGCATACTTCTCATGGATTATTACAGCTAGACGCTTTTACTACGTACAACAACAAGAAGACAAAACGACTTTTTGTTCGTGTGAATATGTATTTTTATTCATCACTCTTTCTTTCCTACCTACATATTTTTATTGTTCTGCATAAAATGGATCACCCACACGGAAAAAAACGAGGAAATACCACCATCGAAAACACACATTTTTCTGTTTGATAGATAAAAGAAAAGAGTAATATAAAACAAATTTAGGCTTTCGATGAACTACCAAACTGCCTCCTTTAACAAGGTTCTAACCATAAAAACCTGTGTAACCAATCGCTGTTTATTTTGAATTAATTATAAGCTTTGGGAGAACAGCTTACTATTTTGTAAATGTACGATCCTTCTCAAAAGACGACAGCGAAAACAAATAGGTTATAAACAACTGATTGGAAAAATTCAACCAGAGAAGGAACAAAAAAGGTTTCACTCTTCAATTATACTAAGAAGAACACGATTAATTTTTAATAGAAATAAACTTTCACTTACCATCTAACTGAAGAGATGGAAAAAGATTTTTGTTGGACAGACAAAAAATTGATGAATTCATTAATACGGAAGAGCCAAAACAAGTATTAATTAATCGACAAAGTTTCCTGGACTTTCTCGAAAAATGAAAAGTTCCAAAAAGTCCCTTCAAAAACTCCTGGAAGATTCCTGTTATGAAGCGTACTATTTTTTAATTTGTTTTTAAATGAAGAAATTTATTATATACTATTATCCTGGTAGTCATAGCTAGAAGTCGATAATTAAACCGACGCATTATTGACTAGAAGAAACAGTTTTTTTGTTAAAAAGTTAGTATTTCCTATCTGGCATAAGATAAAAGAGTGTCAGGGACTCCCTGAAGAGTATGCAAAACTTGCTTAATTTCTGAAAAATGAGAAATTCTTAGAGATTTCTCATTTTTTGGAGAGTCTCTCGGAACTTCATTATCTCGGATTGTCTACTAGAGAGGAATAGATATTGTAAATTATTATCAACAATCTAGAATAACAAATAAAAAAAAATTAAAAATTTAGTTACTCAATGAACAAGATTTAAATGTGAAGGGTAATCAGAAGCATTGAATTCTCATTAATTCACATGTTCTAGATTTTTTTGATAGTTTTATACTCGAATATGCCACAACTTTCAATTTATTCGTCAACATTCTACATACAACACCCATGAAATAATTTGAACCGGCTAACGATCGTTAGAATGTGTTAAATATGAAAATAATCAAATAAACCTATTATTTCAACCTAAATATTTCATATTTAACGCATTTAAACAGGTTAAATTTCTAAAGTTAACGCGGTCGAACATATTTCGAAAAAGAAACGATGGAAATTGCGTTCACACTCATTTAACTTCTAAATTTAACGCGTTAGAGAAGTGTATTAACCCTTTAAATGTTTCATATTTAACGTGTTCTAACGATAGTTAGCCGTTTCAAATTATTTCTTGGACAACTTATCGGCAATACTGGCTAGCTACAACAACTACAACGCATGATCAAAGTATAAAGGATGATCGGCTCAATAACAAAATGCTAATAACATCTGAATGCAAGAGTGTATCACTGTTATGAGTTCACTCTACTTAATACTGGTTCATTCCAGTACCACAAAAATCCCAGAACTTCTTTTGATGCTACTACTTTTCACAAGATAAACCATCAGTTTAAACTATAAGTAAATTAAGTTATTTTTTGATATTCATATTTCAACATAAACAGGTGTGCATTCATAAAAAATCATTGTCAGCACATATAAAATAGTTTAGTGTGTAACAGACATCTTGTACAAACGGTCATGCAACATAAAAAACTAGATACCAACTATCCTGCGGCCAGACTGGAAACCCAACCGAGTGAAACGTTTTTTTAGAAACACTCTAGATACCGTTTGAATCCCTTACATACCGTGAGAACACTGTAGTAGACTACTAGTAAATATTTTGATACATTCTATCGGTAGTAATATTTTAGACTATAAATGCATCAAACTATACAGAAATATAGACTGATAAATAGCACATGACTACTTAATGAATCACTCTACACTATTTATACTGAATGTATATGAAGTTTTTTACCTTCAATACATTGAAAATAAGTATAAATAATCTTAAACGTCATTGAAAATATGCTCAACTTTTAACAATAATTGCTTAATAATTACGACATATGTCGAAAAAATACCTTCGTATCAATGTGTATCTACAGCTGTAGCTTCCATCATATCAAACACTACAGTATATATTCACTATGAAGAATATCACGTGACCATTAATTATCTCATAGGAAAAACGATCACAGTTTTCTAGGATAACTAAAGTAAATATCCGAAAACTAACTTCAGATGTGTCATCTACGACTTCTCTACTTTCGAATCATCTTTTCTCGAAATCTATACAATCAGAGATCAGCGAGAACGAGTGTCTGACTCAAAAGAGAAAATACAATGTAGAAAGAAAGAAAATATTGCTAGGTAACACTCGGATTGAAAAGCAATAAGATTCATTCGGTCAACTTAAAGATGTAACTTCCTTCGTATTTACTCTGGAGAAAAAAAATCGATGAATTTAACATTCTTTCTGTGTTAATATTCTTAAAATTGCTTGTGTCCAACGTCCGATTTTTGTATAACACAGGACTTTTTTTGTGTATGCAATATATCACTAGAATTCACTAGGATAAAAAAATTATCAGATCTCTAAGAATATTCGTAATAAGCTTCTCTTAGTAATAAAATTGGTGTAAACATTTCCTAATACTCAATAATACTAATTAACAAGAAATAACATAGAAGTCCAGGAGTCGTTCAATCTCTACTGGGATGTACTTCTGTTGAACATTACATTAATTGTCGAAACTATTCGCTTCGATTTCTTGATAAATCTTGCTAAAACACGTTAATTCATTCTAACACAAACACACACGCGTTTTTTCTTTCGGCTTTATAAAAATAGCTAAAGCATAGTCTAGTTCATTGGCGGATATTACAGTCATATAAGATTTAACAACATTCAGATCTTTGTTAAGTGATAAAGAATGAAACGATAAGATGTAACATTTGTAGTAGACACAAAACATAGGTTTCAAATATATATAGTCTAATAAGAAGCAGAGAACGAGATCAACTATTTACAAAAAACCAATGTTTCATTTCAAATTACAAAGCAGAAACAGAACAAAAATAAAGCAAAACAACATGACTTTCTGTCTTTCACTTTGAAATACGCATTCTTTTTGTAAATAGATAGTCAAAAAAATTTCTTACACAACAAAAAACAAGTTAAATTGCACATTGAGCACAAAAAGGAACGGCAAGACAAAGAACAAAAACACTTTGTAGACTATGATATCTACTCTTTTTGTAATAAATTCATACAATCAAAACATAAAATAATTTGTTTACGGTAGAAAAACTTTCCTTCTTCTAAAAGAATTTAAAACATTTATCAGTTTGAATAAATCCTTATCTTTTCCGTTCTTTGATTGAATATGCAAGTTTAAATCTTAAAAGTTAATTCGTTTTGGAAAAATTCTATAGAAAACAGGTCATTTAAATTTTCATGCTTTTTACACAATGAATATAATAAAAATAATATTGTCGGGATAGTACATGTTGATTGAATGAAATCAAATATTTCTAATTAAATTTATCTTTTAAATCTAACTTGTAATGTTCGTCCTTTAAAGGTGCTTCCATCGAGTTTTTCAATTGCATAACATGCTTCATCATAATTTCTCATTGTTATAAATGCATATCCTTTCGATTCGCCCGTTGTATAATTTCGAACAATAAATACCCTATAAACATCAAAATCATTTTTACATCGAAACAAGTCTTCTAGATCATTTTCATCACATTCATGAGGTAAACCAAATGCATAAATAACGAAACCATTTGGATCAATTGCTTCTTGATAACCACTAGCAATTAGTTGAGCAGCCGCTGCTAAAGCACCATTAGAAGCGCCACCACTACGTCCACCACCAGTAAAATCGGAAACAGCTGCAGCTAATACACTCGGACTATAACGACTTGCACTATAGGATCGCGGTAAACCTAAGATGAAGTACAAAGTCAAAATTAATAAATATTTTTTCTATTGTGTTCACTAATCAAAATTACTTACGTAAACTACTTGTTCCACCTCGAGATCTTGATGATGTTTCATAAGGAGCTGCCGATCGATGATAAGGTGGAGAGGGAGATAACATTGCTCGATGATAATATGGATCAAGCATAGCGGGTGCTAATTGTGACGGCAGACCACCTGGATAGCTTGGAATGGGTAATGATGTTGTTCGACCAGCATTCATCTTTTTTGGATCAGCAAATTTGACACTAATTGGTATTCGAGAACCTGATGGGACATAACCATCAAGAGCTTCTACGGCTCGTTCAGCATACTGTTTACTAGCCATTAAAACGAAGCCTACACCTCGCGATATTCTTGTTCGAGGATCTCTTAATATTTTTGTTTTTACTATATCACCATATTTTGAAAACATTCTTTCCAAAGTTTGTTCATCATATTCATCAGGTAAATCTTTAAGATACAAATTTGCATTTTTAATCACCGGTCCATCACTTTGAGAAGAGCCACCAGATGATGTCCCACCGCTTTTTGGTTGTGCATAACTGACTTTTAATGTTTTATGTTCAATTCGATATCCATTATATTTATCAATGGCTTTAATAGCATCTTCTGGTGTAACATATTCAATAAAACCATAACCCATACTGTGACCGGTTGATCGATCGGTAACTAGTTTACACAATTTCACCGAGCCCATACGAGCAAATAATTGATAAAAATCAGATTCACGCAATGAAGATGGTAAATAATTGACAATTAATTGAGTGCCTAAAAACAGAAGGCATTAAATTTAGTACAAATCATCGAAACAACGGTTGATCAAAGGAATACTTTTTTTTGACAGGTAACAATTCTTTTTTCTAGTTATCTAATAGCGCACTTTCACATCAAATATTCTTACCTTTTCCCGTTTGTTGCTGTCCAGAATTCTGCTGTTGTTTCTGTTGGTTATTCGACTGATTATTTGATGTTCGTTGCCTTTTTCTCGATGACGAATGACCTCCTTCAATCATTCCTTCTTCATCATTTGATTCATTTTCTGATGATGATAATTCTTGTTCTGATATTTCACTTTCAGACATTTCACCGTGTGATTCAGACAAACTAGCTGAACCTTCATCATCAGATTCGGCTGCTTGTGCAGCAGCTGCCAAACGTGCTTGTTCAGCTGCTGCTAAACGTGCTTGTTCACTTTTACTGGATTTATGATGATGTCGATGTCGATGTTTCTGAGGCGTTGTTGTCACTTGCGTTGATTCATCACGATCACTTGGATCTTCACTTTTACGTTTTATTATTGTTGATGACGGTTGTTGAATAGATGACGGTGATTTGGATGCGGATTTGATGTTGACACTACTTGAAATAGGTGAACGAGATCGAGAACGATTGTTGCGTGTAAAACGGCGTTCACGACTATCACGTTCACGTTTAAACATTATTGGTGAACTCATCTTAAGAGATATAGATGAAATAACTGATGATCGTAACACTGTCGGTAATATTTCGTTGACAACCTTGTCTAGCTATACATGCACGGTTCTAAAATAAGATAAATAAACTATAAATATTTAAGAAAAAAACTACATTGATCTCGGCCGACTAACTGGGGTCATATGATTTTGCAGCTGAACATGAAAATAGTTTTCCTACTTGAATATGACGAAAGCAATTTTTGGAATACCCTCACCAATGTCTTCCTATAAAGCCAATATAAGTGAAGAACTAGATATATCAGCTGATTATTATACATAACGTATTTTGAAGCAAACACTTTCAAACTGTCATCTACTCTTAATATCTTGTAGAAAAATCCAAATTTATGAGCCCGATATATCGAGTTAGTGTGAACCTTACCTCTTCCATCTGACAGATATCTCGCCAAGTGGAAAAGCAAAATAAAAAATATATAGCGAATTTACATAAATATTATATATATATATATAGATAGATATAATACATAGACAGATAATTCTTACGAAAAAAACTAAGAAAACACAATTTGTATATAATTTGTAGTTTTAATAGTATGTGTATGTTATGAACAACCATTTTCTTGGTATAGTAGTTCGCCTGTACAACACAAGAAAAAATAATATAATACACGTATAATTTTCTAGACGAAATTTTTTTTCAAAACAGCCAAAAGTATTTTTAATCATCATAAACCATCATTAAGTGGAGCCATATGAGAAGAAAACAAATACACAACTCAGCCATACTCAAATTGTTCATCAGAAGTATTATGAATGAGAATGATAACATTTTGAATAACAATAACGTTTTCTTTTTCTAATAGCATGTACATAATTTTGAATATATATATATATATATATCTATTAACCGTATGAAAAGAACAAATTTCTTGGAAAAGTATTTTTACACAATATATGCTGCTTGCAAATATAAACTAATAACAATAAGGGTAGTAGTATAGGTAAAAAAGAAAAATGATATAAATTATTTTATAAAATACCAAATATAAAACAACACATTTACATATAGACAAGAAATATAGTGTAGAGCCTAAAGAAAAACAACAGAGTTAAACACGATCAAAATGCAAGATATGAGTGAGGTTAACGACATCAAGACAGAGAGAGAGAGCGAGAGAGAGAGAGAGAGATAGCATACAACCGAATATTTAGATTGAAAGGTTGAAATCTATCGATAAATACATGAAAAAGTACTTAAAATTCATTGTACAATATATTCTTTCAAAAGAGTTTCATGAAAATGGGACATAGTTTGTTTTTCACAATTTGATTTGTTCATAATAACTAGCTGTTCTAATCAAACTGACAAATATTTCATTTATGAACTATGTACTCATGCTTTCTGCTAAATTACCTTAGATTTAGTGAGCATTTAATAACCGCACTAACCGTTGAAAGAAATATGCAGTGTTTGACTAACAATAATCAGCTAAAGCGTGATAGAAGCATTAGAACAATCGTAAGAGAGGTTGTATAAATGTGATAAGTCACCATGTAGCATGTCGAAAATTCGATTAAACATATGAATAGCCTGAAACTACAAATGACTATCCTCTCGCTCATTTTGATAGCCAACGACGGAACATCCCTTCGTGTCATTTTGGAGTTTTATTACTCTTTTTGTGTTGTTTGGCTTGAATCATTTATTACAGGTCATTGACCTTTGATGGCTCTCTCACTTTTCGTGAATATTACATTAGATGGTCATTTTGGAGTTTTAGCGAAACACAGCGTGAATAGTAGTAAACTGTGCTGATCACGATTATAATGTTTTTAGCTTGAGTTAGAACGATATGAAGTTTTTTTGGTCGAAAGATTCTCAATTTCAGATAAGATTCTCGATCATATGTTTTGACACATACATCAGAAAAGCTTAACAAACACACAGTTTTGTAGAGAAATTCTTCAGCTACAACTTGATATATTTGGAATAATAATTCGACTTACACTTTGAGAAAAGTACTATACATTCTACTGTACATGTGTCTTTTTTACTATATGACATTGGTTTT
>CAJNOQ010007084.1:0-12745 GCA_905250885.1 Didymodactylos carnosus
GTATTGATGATTTTCGTTTAGCTTTGACCAAAAATCTCACGAAAAAAGGTTGGTCTACATTTAGTTAAAAACAAAAGTCGGTCTACATTTTCCCCTATAATGTAAAAATAGTAAGGAACAAAATGAGAATTCGATCTGAAATTACTTTTGCTAGTACAACTTTTGATGCTCTATCTAGTGTAGAAGTTTCATCGAGAACGAATGCATGCTTCATTAGTTCTGAGCAAAACAAGTTGCAAAAGGTCAGTCTACATTTAGAGCGGAAATTGAGAATGAAAGCTGTTTTTATCTCTACGAAATCATGCAAACTGGATTCTTTTTTAAATAGAGTTGTAGATCGACGTCTGATCTACAATTTAGCCACTCCGAAAATTTCTTCAGTGGCGGAGTTTTGGGAAAAACTGTAAGAGAAGGTCGGTCTACAAAAAACGGAAAAGATGCTTGTAAAATGATTATATCTAAAGAACAACAAAAAAAAGTAAGCAAAGTTGAACACTAATCATATGGTTAGATTCACAATTCAATTCTCTACAGGATGCACTGCTTTCCTTTTCTTTTTATATAATCAAAAATTCAATTTTCAGATGATGAGTCATCAGAAAATTAAGTTTTTTCAACTTTCGAGTCCCATAACTTTGCAACGGAAGGATGTATCGAGTAGAAAATTTTTGTGGAAGTGGGCAAAGTACTAGGCAAAGCACAGGAAAATATTTCTCAAGCGAGCCTCTTGTAACCTGAGTTATTATAGAAACATATCTAAACAAGTGATTGTACTAGAAAGTTACGTTTCTCTCATATATATAGTATAGGACAAAATAGCGTTCTACATTAGTAACTATAAAATACGATGTTTTAGTTTTGAAACTCACGTTCACATAAGAGAGTATAAAATGGATTCACCGAAAAACCAATCTTGTTTTCATATCATGTTCGCCATATTTATTCTTATTGGATTTATAGCCGTATGGGGACAGCCTCTAATCCCGACTCATCTGCTCCCTTCTCCTGGCCAAATACGAAGTTAGGCTCGCAGACTCGAGAAAAACCGCACAAAGTGGTCGCCCCGAAAGTCTTATATTTTGCTTGTAATTGTGCTACAACTTCAAATGTTTAACTCCTGTAATCGAACAAATCAGAACTGTAATCTTGTAATAACCAATAAAAAGTAATTAGGAGAGACGAACTAGTTTCGATTGAAACTTGAGAGCATCAATGTTTTACACCTAAAACTCTGATTCTAATTCTCTATTTCTAAAAATCAACTTTCAAGATTAGAGTCAACGAATTTAGGACATAAGTTTTGTCATGGGAACTTTGTAAAGAATAAGTTGAGAATTTAAGGGCTGAAGTTCGGCTTACAACGGCTATCAATGGCACAGTTTTCAGCTTTTGTCTAAACGCACAAGTGCCTCTTGTAACAGTTACAGCTTATCTCAACAGAAAACATGTTTCACAAACTGACAGGACAAAAAGAACCCACAAATTTCTTTCACGGAACAAACGGGCTCGAAACAACATTTTTTACTCACAGCTTCAGACTTACGAGACGAGACAAAAACTGTTGTGTTCGAGATCAGACTCAGAGCAATAAAAAAGTTTATCCCGCAGGACTCCAGTTAGATTTCTCATAATCATAGTCTGACAATTATTAGAATGTATATAAGTTTCTAGAAACAATTGTGTACACGAAGCCCTATTGATTATGGTCCTCGATTCTTTAATTTCAACATATTTGTATGATTTAGTGTGCTTTCCTTTTTCCCTGTAGTTAGTTGCAAATTTGTCGAATTTCCATCAGTGATCATGCATGATTCATCGATATTTTTAGTATATTTAAGTTTAATAGCGTTCTCAATAATTCGTTTTTGTTCTACATCAACATTTCTCAAAATTTTGAACTTTGAATTCGTTTTTAAACGCAGATCAAATAGTAAAAATTGCAAATGCGTCATTGCTTAATGTGTGTAAAACCCGTGACGAGTGATAGATATGTGGTGATATAACAGAATTTATATCAAGTTGACATTTAGAATATTATTTCTACTACTACTTCTAATAAATAATAATAATACTGTTTGTTTTTTATCTTCTTGTTTCAACCTTGCGACAGTCTTTATAAATTCGTATTGTGTGATGCCTATTCATTTTTCTCCTTCTTTATTTTTTATTGATATTGTTATTAGAACAAACAAATAGAGAAAATCGAGATGAAAGAAAAATTCTTTTTTATCTCTCTATTTTAAATTTTTATCTCATTTGTCCGATAAAAATTCTTTTTATACGGATCCAATATTCTACGTAGAACAGTAAATGAGTTGTTATTAACATCAACAACAGCAGTCATCATTAATTAATTGGTCACACCATTATCATTGTCAATCAATGATGATATCCAATTTATCTATGTATATGAAAAATATTTATTTATTCTACTAGTTAAAAATGAATATCGAATATTTTGAATATTATCAATTGTATTCGCTTATTGATAATCTTAATTTACCAATATATTCTAAAACAAAATATCCATTATCAAATGCAATTTTATTTACAATTAATTTTCATAAATTTTATCCTTGGTTTCTACTTCCATTTGGTATCATTGGTTCATTATTAACAATCATCATCTTTACACGAAAAAAATTTAAAAAATTTGGTTGTTCAGTATTATTTGTAGCCGAGAGTGTCATGGTAAGTAAAATGAGCGAAAAAACTCAATCAATTATTATAAATTTTAAATTAGAATAAACTCGTTTTCAATAAAGTTTAGTGTGCAGGTTTTTATAATCGAATAGAAAAGACCGATCTTTTTATATAAAAAAAGCTTAAAAAATTCTTTTAAAGGCAGATTTTCGGAGTGATATTTAATTCCCAATATATCCAGGAAAGATGGGAAGGCACACCCTAGTGAATGTATTTGAGACCAAGTATTTAGAAAAGTACTTGGATAAGTAATGTCCAGAGTACCTGGAGTTTTTTTGCAAGTAAAAAAGATACTCATCAAGTAATTTAATAAGTATAAGTATTAGATAAGTACTTCATCAACTATTTGGCAGGTAACTTCGTAAGTACTTGTGAAATATATGCAAGTATCCGAAGTTCTTCCTTGGCACGGTATTAAATCTAAAAATGTTTGACAAGTGCTCAACCAAGTACTTTAGAAAATTTGCAAGCAGCTAAGTACTTGATCTCAAGTACATTCACTAGGACATGGCTTGATAATCTGACGAGATTTAAATTAAATTCTCCTTTTTTTCTGATATTAGATATCGTTGGTCTGATGACTCATTAATTTGAAAACTGAAAAAATACTGGATTTTTATTCATGAATACTTCTAGAAAACCCTGTTTTCGTTCTTTTATCCATTTTTTTTTCTCTTTAGGATTTGATATTAATAACTCTAAACTGTGTACGTTTGATAATTCGATATACATTTACATCACATTTTTTACGACGTTCACTCTATATTTGTCGGACATATAAATTTATGACCAATTATTTTAATCATTGTGCTGTGTGGATATTATGTGTGATATCATTGGAACGTGCTGCTGTTACAAAACGATGGAATAAAAAAGTATTTAGTAAAAATCATTCGTATCTTATATTGATAATTATTTTTACTATATTATTCATTTTAAATGGACATTATCTTCTTTATTTTCATATTGAACAATCAGATGATAATTATAATTATACAATATTAAAAAAAGAAAAATATATATTATGCCGTTCTAATTTGACACAATCAGCTGAGAATTATAAACTTTTTTACCAACATTATTTAACTTGGATGGATTTTATTCTTAATTCATTGATACCTTTCTTTATAATTCTCATTGCCAATTTAAGTCTGATGTATAGTGTTTGTATGTCACGAATATTAATGAATAAATTAAATATGAGACAAACAAAAGCACACAAGGATACACAATTGGCCTATATTCTATTTGTATCAACATTTTTATTTTTACTTATGACATTTCCAATGAGAATATTTTCAATAATTGAACCATATTTAAAATTTGATAAAGATATATTAATTTTATTAGATGGTATTATGAGATTTTTATTATATTTAGATCATGGTTGTGGATTCTATTTATATACATTTACCGGAGAATTATTTCGAAAAGAATTAAGGAGATTTTTGCTTATGTTTTTATTAGGAAGACGACATTATAATTGGTCGATAGAATCAAAAAGACATAGTGAACTGAGTTGTTCAAATGGTGGTACTCATCAGCAACATGCTCAACCAACACAACAACAACAACATTTATTTAATAATTCCGTCAGTAGTGGTGGTGATGGTAAACCATCTTTCCTTTAACTATACATAACGATCAAAAAATACTCTGTTATTATTATTGTTTAAGCGCGTGGCGAAGGATGGAAACAGATATCAGCCAGACCACTTAGTCCATATGGAATGAAACGTCACGATTTCATTGTTGATCATAAAGGTGGTCTAGGTAAACGACATAGTTCATCATGTCTAAAAACAACAATATAAAACAAAAAATGACACACTAGCAAAACATGATGATAATGATGATAAAAATAATACGCTGAATAGTGATCGAAAAAGTAATATTTTATGATAATAAAATCTTGTTTGATTTGAAATCGTATACTATTCCAGTGTACGATACAAATATTTTATGTGTATGCGTGTGGATGATTTTTTTTAAACATAATTTTTGTCATCACAAATATTCTAGTGATATCGGTTAGTTTCGACAGCACGCTAAGCACTATTCTATTTCTTATCAATAACAACAACAATAATATAAGAATTATTGTTGTTTGATCTATAATAGTTAAAGTTTCATAATCTTATATTTCTTTCTTTTAGCCTGATCCAATGTCAAAATCTCATAGTCGTGAATTTTTCAAAAAGAATAAACGTAGTCATAGTAAAAAAGATGGAAATAATGTCACAAGAAATAATAAGAACAATAATCATCACTTGAATAATCGAGAACTTAGTTCACATAACGCGAGTACAACTGGCGCTGATGGTGGAACAGATAGTGGTCACTCAAAAGAGAGGAAAACAAAAATTTGTTGTCTTTTATAATGCAATTTATTATAATCAGTTTGATTTTTTATTGTTCAATATATTTATTTTTTTGTTTTTGTTGTTTTAATTCTGCTTCTTTGTTGTTGTTGTTGTTGTTGTTGTTATTGTTCAATCGCTTTGCCATTCCGCTACATTTTCATTTATTTTTCACATAAATAAATAAAATATTATGTGTGAATACTGTTACAAGTTTTTTCAAAGTCTGTTTCTGAAGATAATAAGTGTAAAGCCATTTTAAAATGTTTTATACGTACGATTATGTATTAATGTGACTGAAGATATATTACATTAATATCCTTTCAAAGGTATGTACACACAATTTCCGTTATATGATCAAAACACATAAAACACATAAAATAATATTAATTAAAAATTCAAATTACAAATTTAGTTGAACTGAAGTAAAAGAATACGATAAAAGGAGGAAAGGGGCTTGATAAGCAGCAAAATCGGCCTCCTCTCAGATAATTATTCTGTACAAGGATTTGATGTTGTTTCTCTCCGGCATTAAAACTGGTACATTTCTAGACCTTAAAAAACGCTTTCTGATGCTCCTTGGCAAAATTTAAAAAAAAAGAGTTTTTGAGTGCGAAAATTTTGCCAAGGGGCATTAGAAAGCGTTTTTTAAGGTCTAGAATTTGATATTGATATTATTTTATCAGTTTTAATCATATAACGCAAATTGTGTGTACATACCTTTGAAAGGATATTAATGTAATATATATCCAGTCACATTAATACATAATCGTACGTATAAAACATTTTAAAATGGCTTTACATTTATTATCTTCAGAAACAGACTTTCGACTCTCTTCCTTCGAAAATCGGCTCTCTTCCTTCGTGTTGCTTGAACTGTTTAGAAGATAGGTGAGAGAGATCGTATTTTAATCTTTCGTGTTCGATGTTCGTCAAATACGGATTTATTTTTTTTTGAAGGTTTACATACTGATGCTGGATCATCATATCTTGCTTTCATTATCATTTTTGGTATGACTTCTTTAATGATCGGTCGTCTACGAATGTAAGGTTCAGCTGAATGATGAAGAGGCACCGTATCTGAGTGAAAAGCAACCGATGCGCATCGGTGATTGAGTGAAACATGATGTCTTATTCTAGTAGGTACACATTTTTTATGTTGTTTAATCAAAAACTGTTGATCCTCATCCTCATCATCGTCATCCTCATTATTGTCACATTCATCAGAAAGATAATGTTGATTAATTCGCTGTTTGGATAAGTTATTCGTAACACATTTTGAGTCAATATCGTCTATATCATTACAATTGTAAGTTGAAATTTGTGTATTCATTTTACGTTGTTGTAGTTTTGGAACAAAATCGTGTGTTTGAACTTTTGTTTTGGTTAGACGAGGAAAAGAGTGTTGTCTTTGGCAAGTGAACTTTGTTGCATCTACATAAAGGTCATTATTCATTTCTCTATTATTATTTCGGCGAATATTTGTATCGATTTGAGTTGGTCGTAAACGATTATCATGACATGATGGATTATAAATATCTTGACTAGAATAATAATATGGATTTGAAAATGGCATGGGACGATAAGCAGGTTCCATATAGTTTTGTGGTAGATATACATTTACATCGGGTATAGTTTCTGGTATCAATGGTGGAAAAATATTTATCGAACGAACAGGTGGTCTTTGAGCATAAGAATACATAGTTGGATGGAAACACTTTAGTTAGAAAATATGTTTAAACGAATAAAATACTATACATGCTTTTTCGTGTTACACTACAGTAAAGAATCAAAAAATTTTTTTTTATAGGAGTGTGTAAAAAATAATTAATCACACTTTGAGTTTGACTTCACACTGTTTCTATTTTTGACAACGACAAAATTATTTAGCTGAATTGTTTTATAAAAAAATAACTCGAATCGACGATGTTCAGTAATGTTCATGAAATTTTTAAGCTCTACATCAATCACAGTCCACATCCCAACTATATCATATTGATGATAAGAAATCGACTACCGTTGCTATCATTGATTTGCATTTTGTCTACAACTGTAGCTGTTGACAAATTGAAAATTTTATTAGCTTTAGCGATATGAAATTGAAATATTATGAGTAACTTCAGATGCGGTAACTACAAGCTTAATATGTATTTCCTTCATTTTACTTGCGCCAAGCTCTTCAAAGAAAAATAAATCAGTCATTCCTTTACGCACTGAACGAAAAAGACATATTTATGTCGACAGACATTATGTGTTTTTAATGCGAAAAATGTTTTTTTTTTTTCTTTGGTCGATGTTTTGTGTAAAATGTGCGCCTCATGATCTAGAGAACTACGCTACTTAGAAAAGTTCTGAAAACGGGATATTGTTCTTGATATACTCGAGATTAATCGATGCTTATTCATTTTTCGAGCAGTGGTTCACATTCTACGCCTTAAGATGGAATAAGGTAACTGAAAATGTATTTTGGACTTCGAATTTTTTTATACGTGTTGTTGTCGGTGCCATTTTTTAAGGAGAACTTTGAGAACAAAATAAACTGTTTATTTCTTTAAAAGAATTTTCGTTAGTGCGGGAGAGACAAGAAGAAAATTAAAAAGATAAAGTAGATTCGTTGGTCAGAATAAGAAGAAATAGAGAAGAAGATATAAAGTTATTGATAATTAAGATTGTTAGGAGTATTAGGAAAAAGAAGCAGAAGAAAGATAAATTCACTACTCTAAATTCATAAGATATCTCTTTTAGGTATCTGATGAAAGAAGAAACAATAGCTCGGCCTTACTTATGCGAAGATTTAATGTTTCTTTCTTCTAGTTCTACACCTAAGACAGATTTCACTCTAGTACCTGTACACTGCCGTCTATTATGTTGAAAAGAGTTATTATGAGCTCATCTAGTGTTGCAGCGCTTTTTGTCATTATTCAGCACATACAAAGTCTGTCGACATCGCAACTTGTGCAAAGCACAATTGCCTTCTAGTTCCCTTTGCTACTTTTATTTATTTCAATAGTAACTGTATTCATACAAAATACAAAACCAAGTTATACTCTATCTTCAATGTGTATTATTTCATGCCCAATTTCGTAGACGTTGTTTTGTGATTTGATACTCAATGATTTCTAAACGAGACAAAGATAAAACGGTCCGATTATCCTGTGTTTAGGAGGGCGGGTGTTTTGTAGTTGCCTTACTGAAGTTACTCATAAATTTCAATTTCATATCGCTAAAGGTAAAAAAATTTTCAATTTCATTTCGTAGCTTTAGTTGCCGTAACTACAAGCTTAATATGTGTGTTCAAAGTATACATTATTATCCCAGTAATGTTTGTTGAAAACACTTTCGCAGTTCAACTTCCCTTTCATAAAACCGTTGGAACGTTTTTACGCTGGACCATCTAGCTACACTCATAATCTGTTCTATACTGAGTCCTTGCACTTTCGCTGTGGCTGTCGCTGTTGATCTACTTGATCCCATGGTCCTCAAAAGTCATAGATTTTACAAGCTTTTTCTTATGATAGGAATGTACAAGATCTTGTATGATCTTATAAGACCTTACAGAAAGAAGCTGTAAGAAAGTATACGATCTTATAAGAAGTCAGAAGATTTTATATGATCTTATAAGATCACGCTTATAAGATACACTGCATTTCCTGTCGAATTTTTCTACAAAGAATCCCATTTTGAAACTACCATGTGCTTGTCCGTCCAAATCCTGGGTGTTCACTTTTTGACTCACGACCGCAAATGCGATTTCTCTGCTTTTCGGCTAAAAAATCATGATTGAGCTTAAAAATGTATTGACATAAAGGCTTTAATATATGCTCTATCAACTGGCATACTTAAAACAATGTTTTCGACAAGTTTTACGCTTGCGTGTCTAGAAATCCGGCTTCTGTAGAAATCGTTGACATTCTCTACAATTGATCGCTGATCATAATTAATTTGTTGAGTATGTTCGTTCGAATAATGGTACGACTGAATTGGTGGTGATTTGCTTGATCGATGTTAGCTTTTAAACATGCTGACCGATAAATATTTTTGGACCGATTTGCTGGATGATTTGAAATGGTCCTTCATGTCTAAGGGTGACCAAAGCCAACTGTCCTGCGGTAGCGCCTATTGGGCCAATACAGCCTCATAATACGGCAGCGAAATTTTATCGGTAGTCTTTTTGCTGTAACTTTTGTGATAAGTCGGATCATGACGGGTCTGGCTGCGAAGCTCAGCATAGCGTTTGTGCATGCAATTCCGGTACACGTTTGCGATGAAGCAAAACACAAAGCTCCTGGTGGTATTCTCTCAGGTATGGCAACGTATGGACGCATCAGTGCTTCATACTGCCTGGACGCCTCCGTATGGTCTTGATGGCGTCCAAGCTCGCTCGCAAGGAACACCGTTCGTCCTCTCGGCGCATTCCCAGGTCGTGAAAAATGAGATAAAATATGAGCCATAAATGACTCATTTATGTGCCATATATGGCTCATTTTTAAATCATATCTCTCCCATATATATTTCATTTATTGTATCATAATGTAGTCATAATTATGTCATTTTTTTATGGGATAAATATCATCTTATTATGGTCATCAAAATATGATCCTATTACGATCCTATTTAGATCATTTTTAGCTCATTTCAAAACCATTTTAAGACTATTTATGAGATAAGAAATGCAAAGAAGAAAAAGTACGAACCAGCTCGTGCAGAGATTCGAACCCTGAACCTGTACCCAGATCAGAAGTCTACGATGCTGTCCACTACATCACACGGCTATACAAATATATATGTTTTTGTTCCTTCCGTTTTTTAATTTTCACTTTGGACTTAAAAATAAACTAGTAATTTTGCTTAATTAGCCTCTAGTTTTTTCCACGAACACTGTAGAGAGTTGAGCCTAGAGACTAATAGATAGTAAACTTAATTTTTGACATTTTTGTACTTCTAGTCCCACCTTGGAAAACACTTCTTTCATGGCGAAAAACGGAAAATAAAGTTTAAAAAGGGGTTTTCACCCTGAAGAAAGGGTTCAAAGTACATTCACTAATTCGCCGAGAAGAATTTCAATCTCGGAGACGGGTCCTTGGCCACCAAAGTCATCTGCGCCGAAAGCAGCTCGCGTCCGTCCCACGTTATCGACAAAGGCCAGTCCGTCCTCTCGAGTGATTTTTCGCGAACTGTGCTTTCGACACCCATGCGCCGTGCAACCTCTCTTCCTGCACTGCGTAGGTCGACAGTTTGACCAACTGTCCGTAGTTGCGGCGCGCGCTCAACCACCACAGGCTGCATACCAAAACGATGGAGGAAATCGGCCAATACAGGTCAGCAATTCCTGCACTCACAATAAGAACACTGCGATTTCCCAATGAACTCTGTGAAGAAAATGAGGGTGAACGTGAAAGCATGGAACGCATTTTACGTTACTAACAGTCTCTCGAAGTGATAACTAAGGTTGTATTCCTTTCTTTTATTTGAACAAAGATAATAGAAGAAGAAAATAACTTAGCGAAAAATGAAACTTTCATCTTTCACTATAAGGGCGTGATTCGCCGAGTCTCTCTTAAGGCTTAAGAGAGACTCACCGAATCCCGCAGGGATTTATGCATACCCTGCATAACTTGCAGGGTGCGATTGTTGTCATAGCCAGTAATATAGAGAGTAAAGCTGTTCGTTATAACAATACCTGTAGAAGTGAACAGAACCTCTTCGAAACGCCAAGTGAGCTAAATTCGCCTTGCAGTACAGAGTCTTTTCGAGTATGGCACAGATGTATGTTTTAGTTGAGTTGACCGGAGTACCCAAATTTTTTTAAAATAGGCCAGAACTATTGATGTTCTTTCATTGAGAAAAGAAAATCTCGTCTGAGCCGAGTCTGCTGGGTTGGTGGTAATTCAATCAGAGGCTCACGTTTGTCTCAACTTGACACACCGTCTGGTATCTACACGGATTACACTACCCTGCTTTTTTTCCTTGATTCTTCTATGTCGCTGACAAATGCCATTTTAAACTTTTAAATGTAGGTACGATCGTTACCGGAGGTGACGGAGTGGGATCAGCGCTGAACCAGCTAAATGGGTCAATATATGTCTTAGTTGACCAGTATGGAACTTTGTATGTGTCTGAAACATTTAATAATCGCGTGACCAAATGGTTACCTGGTATCACATCTGGTACCGTGGTAGTCAGTGACAGTGCAGACAGTGGTTTGAATCAACTATATACTAATTACGGAATCAAGTTTGATGGAAGTGGTGACCTCTATGTAGCAGACGCGGTAAATTGTCGAATACTCGCTTTTTGTAAACCATCGATATGACGTTTCGAGGGTTAATCGATTTCGCCAGCTGGGATTTCAGATTTTCGATAGGTTGCGAGAGTTCGAAAAACATTTTGTGCATCGAACAGACATTTTTGAGAGCTCGCCGCGCTCTTTGAACAAATTTTTCTTTCTCTCTTTGAGTGTATCTTCTTAATGCGGTCGATAATTTCTACTCGTGTAATGCGGACGGCTTATAGAACATTGGCAGGCTGCTAACCACAACTCACGCGTTAGCCATATATTTTATCCATAGGGCTTGATTACCTAGAAAAGATTTAGCTATACAAAAGTGGAAAATTTTTTTAGTTTCGACCTATACTTTGTGAGAAATCAAATTGTTTTTCATTCTTGGTGGTTTTCCTCAGGCACAGTATGCATCCAGGCCGGCTTTTGATGAAAAAATGAAAGTTGATTTTTCAGTAATTTTAAGGATGATTAATATACTTTGAAACATGCTCTGTTTAATAGCAAAAATTTTTATGTTCGAGAACTTATTTAAGCTGGGAAAATCCTATACACAAAAATACACTAAAAAACCCCTTGTCCATCGGAAAATCAGATTATACGCAAAAATTTTAAAAAATCAAACATAGCTATAGGTTTCCCAAAAACGTCCTGAAAGCCTTGATTTTCACGCTCGATTCCTCTTTTTCAGACACCAAAGCATTTCAGGTGCACAGAATTCAAACTTCGAGTGAAATTTATTTTTGACTTGCGCACACAATTCGATAGAAATTTTCACGCTGATGACGAATATAAATGACTCGATTTTTTGCGTATACCTTTGAAGAGGAGCAGACAGCGGATCGAGCCATGTAAAAATATTGGCTCTGGAATCTCTACAAAAAATGAAATAAGGTTTGCAAAAAACCGGTTCGGATTTAGAGCCCCATCTGTTTCGGACACTGTGAAAAATCCATTTTTCGCTCCGAACCCTGAAACTTACTTTTCTAGATTCAGTTATTGACGCTGAATCCAAAACGCTTTAGCGCGAGTGTTGAAAGCAAAACGCGAAAACGTTATTTTCCATTCATATATGATAGATGAACAGTGAACGTGAGCATTGTTAATTTTAACTGAAATTGTTTTTTATCATTATTTTTAATAACATTTTCATCAAGCCCATTTAAGACTAAGTTTTATTTAATACGATCTTGCGATGCAGCTGAAAATCGTCGGATATCATTTGGTGATGGTGTTAATATATTTCGTTTGTAGTTTCTAACTAGATTGCAAAAGTAACGGGTGGCGCAGAATAAATTAGACTGTCAGTGTTTTTGAAATTCCTTCTCTTCCTCAAAGTCGATCGAGATCATTCTTATATCAAAAGATTCGCCTTTCAATTCTCTACGAAATGGTATATAAC
>CAJNOQ010007085.1:0-12744 GCA_905250885.1 Didymodactylos carnosus
AATATCATATTCGGAATTAGGATCAAAAACTGAGTCGACTGTTGTGTATTTCGAAACCTTTAGGTCATTTTCATTTTTTAGTGAAAATCTTGATCATTTTTCAGCATGAAAATTCGACAAAAAGTAAAGTAGTCTGATAGGATAGAAATACACAACAGTCAACTCAGTTTTTGATCCTGATTCCGAATATGATATTTCTATTGCATTAAAGTTGACTTCTGATGGCGAAAATTGAGAATTACGAGCAGAATTTTAACTTGTTCGGCTCTGATTTAGAAGACACGGACACGAACTTTTTCAGCAACGGAAAGGAATTTCAAGAAAAGGATAACTATCTTTGTTCTACGCTTCACGGCGGATCGAATGGCGTCGAATTCAAGGTTCCATCTTTTAAGGACAATAAGGAGATAGGCTTGAGAGTGAGAGTCAGGAAAATTGACGTCTTTAAACTTTGCGCATCCCCAGAACACTTCTATTCTTCTTATTATTGAAATATAGTTTTCTGTATGCAGTTTTCGACGTTGAACAAGAAAAACACTTGTTCAAGGTTCCAGAACCAGACAGAAATGAGATATAGCGCCACAAGAAAAAATAATGCTGTAACCTTGAATTTGGAGCAGCTTACCACCCATCAAATTCAATGGACTAGGATATTACTTTCATAGTTGATGTTGTTTAGATTTTTATAACTATAACGTCATATTTTGTGAATTAGAGTGTCTCGTTCTTTTCGTCATGTAAGCGAAAGACACAGAACATTCTGTTTCGTAGAGTATGTCATGTTTTATAGAATAGACTTTTCTTTTCTTTTCGTTGTGTAAGAAAGAACAGGATAAAAAGGCCTAACATAGGTTATCTTTTTTCTATTGTTGTTAGATTCTTGTTTGAGTAAAAATCCTTGGAAAACTTCATACTTTTCCAAGGAGGGTCGTGGAGAGGTGGGAGTGGTCTCATTTTCTAGCTCAAACTTCTTTCTACATTATGCTACGTTCAACTCAAAATGAAAAATTTTATTATTTATTTTTGTAAGTGAAAAATAAAAACAAAAATTTTCACAGTTGCAAAGAATTTTTACTTTTGCAAACTGAAAATAGCGTGGAAATTTTGCTTTATTTTTTACTTATTAAAACAGAAGAACGTTCTTTTCTTTGGCAAAGAACACTTTTTTGATTTCACAGGAAGCAAAATTAAAATGCCTCCCTTAGTTGTTATGAATCAAATAAAAACTATTTGTCGGTATGGTTGTCAAACAAAAAACAGTCTATTTGTCGATAACTATATGACCGAATGTTTTCCGATGAGACAAGGAAAGCCTTGTTTTGCATCTCACTTTCCATCTGCTGATAAAAAGGAGCGGTATCTACTTACAAAATATTCTCTCAACAATGGTATATTACGGGCATAGGTGAGTCCTGGGGGGTACCGAGTCCGAGTCCATTTCGAGTCCAATCTTTTAGATTCTATTTTGACGAGAGTGGTTATATTTTAATTTGCTGAGCCATGAATGGATATTTGATTTTTCAAAAATAAGGTTACCTTCCATGTCCGTCTCCCGAACAAAATTTTCAATTTCATGTGAAACAGTAGTTCTTTCGCTTTTCATTTTTCTCTGCTCAATTGTGTTAAAAGTTGAATAGATCGGACTCAAAATACAAAAACTCAAGCCCGAGTCCAAGTTCTTCAAAAAAATTTTCAGTCCGAGTCCGCCAAAAAATCTTCCAGTCCGGACTCGAGTCCGACTCAGACTAGCCCATGCCTGGTATATTGCTTATCTGTAAAGGTTTCGCGTTTGTATACGAAAAAGTTTCGGCTAACAGGTCTAAATTGTTTTGATTTCTTTGTCTACATTTGCCATCACACGATTTCGATTTATTTTTATTTGATTTTCCGTAGGAGATTACAAACAGGCACAATATTCAATTGAACTCCGAGTAATAGTGTTATAATGTCATCTACAAATGTATCGCACAAATTAAAAATAAACGCTGCGCAAAAAACGACTGTTGCAACAGAGCAAATTATCAATAAAGCAGCTGAGTTGATAGTCGACTGCGAATCAATTTTGTTTACTAGTGGTGCTGGAATGGGCGTAAGCAGTGGATTCGGCACATTTCAGGGAATTGCAGCTAGTGTATGGCTACCTTTATTACAGCCCTCAAAATTGGATTATACTGACATTGTTAATCCAAGTTGGTTTCACAAACCGCAAGGCAATAGTAGTAACCATGATACAGCCAATTTTGCCTATGCATTTTGGAGCGATAGGTACAACGCTTATACATCTACTGCCCCTCACCTTGGCTATTTCATTTGCAAACAATGGAGTGAATTAAGTCATATAAAATCTGCATTCAGTTTTACAAGTAATATCGATGGACATTGGATAAAGTCAGGCTGGAACGAATCATCGGTTCTTGAATGTCACGGTTCCATTCACTATATGCAATGTGTCAACGATTGTCGTAAACGTATATGGGCTACAAAAAATGAACTTAAACTCACTGTAGATCCAAAGACGAATTGTGTTACTGATCCTTTGCCTTTATGCTCTGACTGCAATGGGTTAGCGAGACCGAATGTCTTGATGTTTGACGACTGGGCAAAATTTTCAGGCAATCGACATGACGAAAGTTTCTGCCATTACGGGCAGTTTAAATCAGATATCGCAGCGGCAAAGACAAAATTATTAGTTATTGAGTTGGGAGCTGGTATCACAGTTCCCTCGGTTAGAATTGAAAGTGAACTTGCTTTTACTGACAAACGATGGACAGCTCATTTAATCCGTATTAATCCATTAGCTGAGCATGCAGTCATCGATGCTTACAGAAATAAAAGTAAAGGACAAGCTCTTGAATTACCACTAGATGCATTAACCGCGTTGACATTGATTGACAGAGAAGTAAAAAAGAAGTTAAAATAATGATGAATACCAAAACATTGATGTTCGACACTCCTAAAATAATATAACCAAGTTTTCATTTTGGCTGCCTTAAATACTAAGCCTATAAAATATTTAGAATTATCTGAGCTTTTGGTAGTTTAATTCATACAGAATACCCAGGTCAACTGTCATGCCACATTCGCGAAGTGATCGCTATGAACTCCCATCACTCGCGACGTGAGCGCTATATAGTCACGCTCTTGCGACAAGATCTTAAGAAAGTCTTAATTTATTGAAAATTTTTTTCTGTGAGTCACGTTGCGATTTAACTATCACGGCGTGAACGCTATGCTTTCATTGTGTCGAGGCGCGATCGATATACTGTCGCTATGTCGTGGCGGGATCTTGAAAAATCCTGTTTTAGAGAGAAGAGGAATTTTTAAGAGTCGTGGTGAGTTCGTGATGACGCGACGCGACTCTTGCGATTGTGAATTTCACGTACTCTGCTTAGTCGCGTCACGACTCTTACTGCGACAAGCTTTTCTTCAAAAGGTTTGCCTAGTCGCGGCGCGATCGCTAAAAAACTTTGTATTCTCATCGCGATCGCACTGAATTCTTAAACTTGCGCCGTGATCTTGGTCTAATCCTACTTTAAAAGAAATATATTTTTAAGATTCGCTACACGATTAATGTTCGCGGCGCGATCGCTATACTGTCGCTATGTCGCGGCGGGACTTGAAAAGTTGGTCAATTTTCCAAAAACCAAGTGAATATTTCTTAGCGCGGTCTCTATATTATCAAGGCACGATTCGCGATATGGCAAGTCACACCGAGACAATCACAGATATATAAACAGTAGTACTGGCCTAGTCGCGTCACGAGTCGCGGTTTTTATAGCTGAGTTGCGATCTAAGTAGAGGAGTTTTAAAACGTCGCGGCACGAGTCTTGATTGTTCGGTGTTATACCTTATATTATCTTTCTGAACTTATATAACACACACATAGTGAGAAAAAGAAAAGAACACTTGTGAAAGAGCACGTGTACGTGTGTTGTGCTCAGGGTTACGTTGTTCTCTTCTTTTATCTTTAACCTGTTGTATACACAACGTGTATGTTTCCTTTTAATAGTCATTTCTTTTCTGTTATCGCAGTGTTAAGATCACGTTATCGTGTAATCTTTTGCAGCCATGCACTGCGTTTGTAAATTTTTTGTTTTAATATATAAGGTTGAAATATTAACTAATATATAGCTAAGATTGTGGTAAGTACACAGCAATTTCAGTGTGTGGAAGCAGAAAAAAATATGCTCTTTCGTTTTTGCTACATTTGTTACAAAGTTGAGCTGTTTTCTCCTAACAGTTTTGAAAGTCAAAAACTGGGTTACCTTTGTCAGAAAATGCACAAAATCTAAGAGATTCGCCTGTATAGGTTTAATTAGCATGTGGACCGTGTTAAAAGATCTCAAAATATATGCACTAAAGTAAGAAATGCATCAAATGGTTGATTATCGTCTCTATATGAGTTTCCTCGGTGTAATATCGCTTTGTTGTTGGTGACTTACAGGATGTACCGAAGATCAGTTCGGCCCTGTTTGACGCAGAGAGGATAGCGGCATAGTTCCAGAGCACCTCATTCACAGGATGCTAGATTAGCTCTCGGCTCTAGCAACGAACTGTTCATAGCGTTAGTATTTCTCGGATACATATCCTCTGTAAGCACAAGCGTGATGTTTCATCACATACAACAAACGTTTTCTTACAGTAAAACCCATAGACGAGCAATACGATATCACGTATATTTTGAGATCTAATTCTAGTCTCATGGCAAACCGGAATTGAAAAATATAGGTGGATACCGTTTGATCAACAGTTGATGATAAGCTTGAAGCATTCACGTTCGAATTTGATTTTTCAAAATACCTTCTGACTTAACCAGACTTCAAGAAAAACATCTAGTTCAACTTCGTAGCAATAGAAGAGGCAAAAAGGACTTCTTCACTTTCCACCAGTTATTCTGTTTTGAAATAACTGCGTACTTGTTACGTGCATCATGTTCCGAAGAGTAAGCCGGTAAAACATGGTGCACTTAAGTGTCGAACTGGATGCAGACAAAGCATCCTTTCTCCCTGAAATGCAAACCTTTAATACTTCTCTTTTTCTGATGCTTATCTTTCTGTTTTGTAATTTTACTGTGATTTATAATGTATGTAAATAATGTTGAATGAACATGTAGCAAAGAAGTTAAACTGGTATACTCGAGGCAGCTTTATCACAAGGCTAGATGATACTCCAAGCAAGAAAACAACACTGTAAAATGGCAAGAATGGAAAAACTCGCTTCGCGAAAGTAGGACTCATGTAGCAATTATAGGAGTCATGTAGCGAGAACGGTCTGTCGCGCTGTTTTTTTTCATAAAATGTAGGACTCATGTCACGACATAGGGATTCCTATAGATTCCTATGAAGATTCGCTCTAGTTTAATTGACAGAAAGCGGGACCCATATAGTGACTTAGGAAGTCACGCCGCGAGTTCAAACAACTTCATACTTATAGCTTGAGTACTTCTAATCTTCCTGAAGATGCTCCACTTGCAAATATAATTCCAAAAGGTGCTTTTAAATCGAGTCTGGAGTTCAAACTTGCAAGCAAACTTTGTGCCTCGACTGAGAAATATTTCTCAAAAGAAAACGAGCCATTTGGTAGAGAATTGAATTCTCTATTCTACAGTATATTTTTAAAATTATTGTACGAAAATATCTAGGTCAGAAAATTAAAATGAAAGTTTTCAAAATTTTAAATATAAATTTTTTAATTGAAAATTCAGTTTTTTTCAAAATAAAGGGCGAATTCGTGCTCAGCATGAAAACTACGTTTATCGATTTCCCGATGAAAAAAAGAAAAACTTGATCAGCCAAGTATCGCGTTACGTGGACAAGCCGCATTATGGTTGCAGTTGCTATGATATCTAAGATATGACGCAAGGAAGAAGTCTCACTCGTTTTTTAAGTTTAATTAATTTAGTGTACTTGTTGTGGTTGATTAAAAGTTTTCTCTAAGTGCTGACCTACGTTTGACATCCTACCCGTATCTGACATACTTATGTATCTTAGGAGTAGAACGGCAGACTCTTTTTTCTTAATTAAGATGAGGATGGAATACAGATTACTGAATTTAAAGAGATCTAAATCCTTATAATCTTTTTATATTGTTTGTTGTCATGTCAGCTATGCATGTCACTTTGGCGCCTCATGAACAAGGAACTACTGTCGAGATAGTGAAGTGACTAATTGACTGAATAAGATGATGCGAATGACTAGGCCTCTAGCATTCACTTAGAGATATACATATATCCAAGATATATCTCTGTTGACATTTGCTTCACATCTGCGCAGCGGCGTTTATCCCCACCTGAATATTTGAGGCATTTTGTACCACCTCGCAGGTTCGATCTCTCAGTGTACCACCTGAAAAATGAATTTCTATAGCAAAAAAGTATACCACCTTACTTTTGTTTGAGGCATTGCGCGTCAAACGTCCAATGGGATAGACCCCCCTGCATTTGCGTATTCTGTCTCGCTACGGAAAAGAGCAATGATTAGCATACAGAACTAGCCACAGTTCAATATTTTGGCTGCGGACACTGTGGCTAGTTCTATATATTACTGATTCTATATGATTTTATATGACCACGACATGTAGTTATTTAGTTTCTTATGTCAACAATCATGTTGAATTTGAGTGGTTAATATGTTTTGTACTGTTAAAAAAAGTTGTTTTGCTCAAGATTTGAATGTGTGCATAAATATTTTTCTGCGTTTGGCGATTTCTTAAACACTTTGTACTTCTTTTGTAGAAACGAACCACCAGATATGCTAAATTGTAATAGTTTTGAGTTGTGTTCTCTTCATAATGTACGTTTTCGCTGTTTTTATGTGCCTGTTGATAACTGTATTTGTATTACCGAATATGCTGTTGCATATCAGCATAACTGATGTACAGAAAATAAACAACAGTACCAAAAGAAAAAGATATAAACTTAAGCAGCGGGCAGTTTACAAAGGTGCGGTTAGGGAATCCAAAAAAAGGAGTTAACATCATTTGTAGACGCTTCTAAATTGGAACGGATGGAGAAATTTTACGAGAAATAGGAACACAGAAGCAATTCTATGAAATTCCTGTTCAAGAATTATATTTTCCTGCTAAAGTTTTAAATAATTCCTACTACATTATGATTCAGTCATCGCCTTTTCTTGTTAGGATCCTGGCAAATCCTATGACTTTTCAGTGTACCTGATTCTTTAGGATTCTGTAAGATTTTCCTAGGATCCTATTAAAAAGTCAGCTAAATCGTAGAATTCTGTCAAGAAATGTATAGGTTTCTTACTAGGGTTATATCTCCACGAAAAAAATTTTGCCTGTGCAGATCTCTAGTTGTCCCCCACACTTCAGCTGGTATTCATTAAACCTTTTGTGTATAGATCTATTAATTTTTCACTAAATACTAACCTAACCACTGAATAAGTAATAAATTTTTCAGAGTCGAATAGTGTCGTGCAAGTAATCCAAAGTATTCACGAACATAAACTGCGAAAGTTTGAGTAAAAAATTCAAGACTTGAAAAATTGTTAGTGAACAGAAGATTCTTACAGTACCTTACAGCTAGCTCGCTCTAAACAAGCATTTTCTAGCAAAATGTTGAGCACACGAGTTGTTCAAAATCGATTTTCGACGCCTCTTATGACAGTGATTTTTAAAAGTTTGTTTTTGATTTTTAAAATACGAAATTTTCAATTTCGAAGATTGTGAACGTTAATTTAGAAACCGAAAAAGAGAAGTTGCAAAGCTGACGCCGCTTTTCGTGTGCAAATTATTTTTCAAGCAAACTAACGGATGGTGCGAAAATTTCTGCACAAAATGTTTATCCATTTATCTTGTTCTTAGAAAGATTTTCGAAAGAGAAAAATAGGTGATGTGCTGAAATTCTGCATTAGTCGAACTAATACAGAATTTTGTGAACATTTTGTTCTAGAAGAAAATTCAGAATTTTGAATTTGTAACCATTTTTTACGTTACTCCAGATAGTGGATTCCGGCATCAGGAATCTGCCGGAAAACGTCAGAATTCGGTAAAATCTGGTAGTAACCGTACCGGAAATCCGTTGCTCTGAATCCGTGTCGGAAGCTGTCGGAAAAGATTCGACCGGATCCTTAGAGTTTCAGACATCGGATTTTGCTCGATTTGGCAGAATGTGCTCAGTTTTCAGGTGTTTTAAAGTTAAAAATAGCCTTAAATTTTTTCTTTCATTTTCTAGTGCGTCTTCTCTCTGTTTGTTCGCGAGAGTGAAAGGGCGCACTAGCTAGGCCGTGTACAACACGTCCGTTGAACACTGTGAGCGATGACTCACACTGTTATGAATTTAAGAAGAACAACTCATCATTTTTCATTTTCTGTAGTGTCGTATTTAAAGTGTTCCTGTCGTGAAATAAAACGGTGAATATATTAAGCGAACAGGAAAGAAAGGAAAAAAAATTAAGTGCACACCATAGGATCCGTCAATCTCCGGTCACCGGAAATTAACGGATACGAGTGGTTCCGCCTATTGGATTCGATCTACGGATCCTCCATGAACCAAATATCGGAACGCAAAAGAATTGAGCAGGTTCCGATCGGACGGTCGATCTCACCGGCCGAATCACCGGAATTAAAAGGATCTGATCGGAGGAATTCAATCTGGGTATATCACTCATATTTTCGCATTTTTTGCGTGACTACGTAAAAATACTTTTGCAATTTCTACATGGGTGTAACTGTTGTTACTGAATTCAAACACAAATCTCATCAAAGAGGAAGTGATTATAAAATGAATATTGAATGAATTTACATAATCTAAAAGTTATCCACAAAAACGTTTCTTAGCTAATTTTTGACCAATTTATCATAAACTAATGATGCGAATCCGTTAACGTCAACTGTATTTCGTTTCATTATTTCAGATGATATGTTGTAACATAATAATTTCCATTGTCCCTTATCATCATTTAATAGTTTTGATAAGATCAAAACAATAATTGTTGGCCATAGACCACACATTGTATGTTGTGTTGTCTGTTGAATATGAAGTAGTTCTTCAGGATTATTAGATAAAATAGACTTCAAAATTGGTTGATCACATAGACGAGCATATTGTTCATTATCCGTTAATTGCTGTTGTTTACGATTGCCATAAGACGGTCCATAGTGTGTATAATCTGTTGTTGATATAATCACTATTCGTTTACCTGATAACTTTTGTATTGCTTTTTTTATTTGTTCGCATACTTTATAAGCTTTATCAATAGATAACGAAGAAAATGAGAGGGCAACAGTTTTAATATTCGGTAGTAAATGTTTTAGAAATGGTAATTGATTTTCAATTGAATGTTCTTGTCTGTGTGCTTCTCTATCCACTGGTATGCCAACAGACACAAGTGCATCTAATAATTCAGTATCACATTCCACTAAGCCTAATGGCGTCTGCCAATGATCAGGTGATAAAGCAATGGATGAACCCACGCCACGATGATTTGTGCCTAAGATTAGAGCTGAATCATATGTGCAGGTTTGTTTACTCAACCAATAATAAGCATGGGCATATAGTGGTCCTGAATCACAATAGGCACCGTGTGGAACTAATAAACAGGGAATAAATAAATCAGATTTTGAAGTTATTGATAATGGTAATTCACCAGGACCAAATGGATGGATATAAGATGAAATTATTTGTTCTAAACATTGATTTTTTGATGAACTATAATATAAACATAATGGTGACCGACATTGAAACGAATATGTTGAGTTTGGCTGAAAAATTGTTGATGACATCTTGCTGTTTTGGTTGTAAAATTAAATCATGATTCATTGAACATATCTACAAAATTTGAAATATTTCTGCAAAAACCTTTACAGTAGTCCTAAGACAGTATTTCAAATGCATCACAGTAAAATCAGATTATAGTCTGCTAGATTCTGGAATCTTTCGCTTGCTGGTTAAGAAATTAGAGAAGAAATTAGAGCATGGAGAGATGGAACATCTCAAAATTTAACTTTTACATGAATTTTTTCGAGTCACATCCATAGTAAGAGACATATGACTGACACACATACTACTAGAATATCGTTTACAGTTTTAGAATCCTAATAAAATCTGGCTTTGTACTGAGCTTTTTCTAAAAAAAGAGGAATTAAGAAGGGATCGCAAAATCTTGAAAAGAGGAACGCCACCAAAAAAGGAGCACGTAAATCCTAAGTTAAAAACGCGAATTGCACAAATCAAATTGAAAATGAAAACAAACAGATTCTGCAATATGTTTTGGCTTTGTGAGAAGAAAATGGTTGCGTATCAATGTTAACAGAGATTTTTTACGTCGTCTTCTTTTCTTGGTTGATTTCTACTCTGATATCTTTGGAAAATTCTGTTTAACAAAATTGAGAGAAATAAAAAAATATCAAATACGTGCTAGAGAGAATGAATAGAATCTTCTGAATTCGCAATGTGTAAGATATTTATACACGATGAACAAAGAGAGAGAAAACGAAAACACGAGTGAATTATTAATGACACGACACCTGCCTTAAAAGATATACTATACGCTAAAGCCATCATATCCAAAATGTGACTCTTTTGCTTCTTAACCCTTTAAGGCCGAATGTCCTTCCCAAGGAACATTGTAATAGTTGACTTAAAAAATGTAACAAAAACCCAAACGAACAGTTGTCTAGACTAAGATAGTCTAGTAGATTATAGATTGAAACACAAAACGCTTTTAACTGACTTCTCAACGCGATAATTAATTTGTCGCGATTAAACATTTTTTTAAATACAAATTTTTGTTTTGAAGGTTTAGCCTGTTCATAGATACAGAGTATAATTTTGTTATTGTGACTGATCTTGGAGAGCATTACATTCATCTATCCTGCGAAAACAGTCGGTAAATTTCGAAGGAATATTTTAAATCCCCGACCCCGATCCCGGCGGGATCGGGGCGGGGGCCAGGGTCAGGGCTGTTCTCTACATGGAATGTTGTATAAACGTACAAATAACAAAACAAACTTTACAATTGAAAATGAAATGTACTCTAGGAAAATATACTGGAAATGTTTGAACTGTAACGTTTATTTAAGTCTTAGTTCAAGTAGAAATTGTTTTACACAATATCTAGCTCAAAAAATAATTGAAATAAACATTACTTTTGCACAGAATGTGTTCATTCTTTGCTATTTTTTAACCAACTATATAAATACGTCTTGATCAGTACTTTATGTGATAACAGTAAAATAAATAGAATCACCCCGATGAAAGGAATTCATTTTGCTTCAGCAAAATAAAGCTTGTAAAATTCATGCCCTCAAAACCTCTCCCAATGCGGCACAATTGTAGCCCGTAAATTTCTGATTAAAATGAGACATCTGCCAGCTCTACATGACCTCTCCTGGCAAAGTTATAGAATTTACAAGAAAATCCTCAAATATTCGTTGTCAGCTCAAAGCTACAGAAATAAGAAATTAATTTAGGGCTTTTCTTGTAAATTCTATAACTTTGCAAGGAAAGGCCGTGTAGAATTGGGAGACGTCTCATTTTAATCAGAAATGTGCGGGCTAGAATCATACCTCATTAAGAAATGTTGTGGTTAGTTTTTAGACTTTCTGAAAAACTGATTTTCCAGAAGATCTGGTCTTCAAGAGTCATGGGGAAAAATTATTTTAGGCTTGTTCTAGCTCGATACCCTCTATGAATCGAAATCTATTTGGGACTATTCACAAAGAAAAACTCTTATAATTAAAGAAACTTGAAAAAGTGAACACACATTAAAAAAACATCCAACGCGGAAGAAGCAATAGTATAGGCACTATTACTCGTTCGACACTACTGCTGCATCAGGCAGTTGCGGTCGGTACAAAGAGGAAATTTTTCAATATAGTCATATTTTATCATGAAAATTTTGTAAGTATCGGATGCCATATACCGAAAATACTTTCAGGAGCGTAGCTAGCATCTCAGAGCAAGGTAGTAGTCGTGCCAAAAAAATGTTCTTTTGGAGAATAAAAGAAAACCGTCTTAATTCAAAACAAAAACTTAACAAAAACCGAAGGAGACACCCTGTTTTATGTAGAAATGTCATTTAACGCTCATCATTGCGCATAGGCCGACCAGTCTAAACGAAGACTGGTCGGGTTGTGGCTTTGCCATAGATAGTATAAGGTAGTGCACGATACTTTCAGAGGAACTAACAGATGTGCAGTAATTTATACGTGTAGAAGACAAAGAGCAGAGCAAAAATCATCCTTACTACAATTTTTTCTATGCGTTTTTATTAAATGAGTGTTCTAGTTGCCGCTCACACAAGCTACTTTCCTTTTCAGACACCCAGTATCCTATAGTTCCCTTGACTTTAGTCTAGGGTCTTACAAAACGGTTGTCCGTGTGTGTGCCCAAAATACGAAAAAATGGCCGTCAGATATTCTATGGATAAGCGAATCACAAGAGACAACAGTAGAAAGTTATATTTTACATAAGAGAGAAAATATTCAAAGAGATCATCTGAAATATTTACTGCTACAAAGAGGTAAACAGCTCAGCAACCGTTTTCTGTGGGCCGAGGGTAGATGTCGCCAGACAGCAGTCAACTGTGACAATACAAAAAAAGTGGTCTACGGGTAATAAAATTGATAGTGTATAGATAATCTATTCTAACGAATCGATTAGAAATACTTCCAACCTCCTTGGGGCCTGCAGAGGGTGTGCAGAAAACCTTTTAACTTTATATTACATTAGATGGTTTTTTGGTGGAATCAGAGAAGTTCATAGCGTTTCTCATCTATACTGAT
>CAJNOQ010007086.1:0-12744 GCA_905250885.1 Didymodactylos carnosus
CATCCATGGATGTCTGTGTAGCTGTCTGTGGCTGTCTGTGGTTGTATGTGTGCTGTCTGTGCAGCTGTCTGTGGCTGTTTGTGGCTGTCTGTGGGTGTCTGTGTGCTGTCTGTGGGTGTCTGCAGGTGTCTGTGGGTGTCTTCATGTTTTACTATTACCCTTATTTGAAGCAACAGCATGGACGTGAATTGATCTTCAATGTTTTGCCTACGAGTTTTTGCCGTATCAGACTGAACTGTTCTACGTTGAACTATTTGAAGATTTGTTTTGGTCATTAAATCCAACACCGCTTGCAACAACTAGAGTGCAATAGCAGAATATTCGAAAATAATTGAAGTAATATTCTATTATAATGGAATTAAGCGTATACATCGGCACATTTTGTACGAGGATTAACTTCGAACTTATGATCAATGGCACACAGAGGAGAAGGAACAATAAAATGACAATGACAGAGAGTGGTCGAGCAACTGATAATTTACTTGATTGTCGACATTTTGGTTGTCTACAAGTGTATAGTTGCCTATTAATTGACGTTAATGTGACAAAGATGGGTGATCCTGCAGTGGCTGCCGTTATTATACAAAGCCGGAATTTACACCAGACAATATTCGTCAGCTGAATTTGGAATCCATCCGTCAAAGTTCTTGTCAGTAAACCAATGTACAATTGCATAAAATCGAAAATGGATGCCACGATTAGATATTGGGAACATGGTATTGAACAAAATGCTTTCTGCAGAAATAGAATGAGGCTCAAAATACTGCCGACATTTCCAACGAGAAATAAAAAGATCCTAATATAAATACTCAGATATGTTCCAATTGAGTCCAACAGTGCGATAGTCGACGATATTTGTTCAATCAACTTAAATATATTAGGCTATTGGCCTAGGTATATACTAGTGATCGGTTGTTGTTGTTGCTGCACTAAATTATTTCCTACTATGTGTGTCTTATATTCTGAGTGGCTCTTTCATTATTATTCTTAGTTTTCCGAGTAGTATTTACTGAAATAATAGGGATATAAATTAATTATATTTGATGGTTGCGGATAATCAATGAAAAATATCTAATAAATTTAAAGTTATGACCAGATATTAATTTTCTAGGTTACGAACAATCAAGAATTTTCAACGAATTTCGAAGCCAAATAGTTTTCTTAAGTATAATAAGAAAATTAGAGTACTGGTACGAGTAAGAGAATAAATACACATTTTCTGCCGAAACCAAGAGTGTGTTGAAGAAGATAATATCGATTTGAATTTTGGACTTGGAGTTTTGGAAAAAATGTATTTTTTAGTTAAGCAAGTTTGCATACCAGCTTTCAAATATACTTTTGCCAGGAGTGAGAAAAATTACTATTTCGTCTAAAATTGAAAAGATTTTCGAAAAACTTCACACTCAAATCCATCTTGAAACATGATTTTTTCTAAAAGTTTATTATTTATTCTCACCATCACTATAAATATTTCTCTCATACTAAATGTTTCTGTTGTATAACAGAATAACATAATGACAATTTACATATTCTGGCGTTCGCCTTGGTTCAAGAAAAAGCTTAAACCAGGGCTCAACATTTACACGATTACTTTTGCAGCATATGTCATTGCAAATAAATTAGGGAAAAAGTTTTCAGAGCAGTGCCAACGCAGCTAAACATGTAAATTTCTTATGTTTATATTCTAGCGTTTCGTTTTTCTCAAAATTGTTAATTTTGGTCAAAACATCGGTTTTGATATAAGCACATGGAAAGATAGCCTGCAGTGTCTCCTTTCGGAATCTGTATCGCTTTTGGTTACAAAAGTGGTTTTTCGCGAACTTTGAGCAAGTTTCGTAGGAGCCTCGAAAAACCGGATCTTCAAATAATAGCTTTTTCCAGGATACTAATGCAATTAAAATTTTTCTAAACCCGTAGATTTGTAGAGCAAACGTGTCTGATCAAAATAAGACTTTGCACAACTCTGTTTGACTTTGCATCAAAAAGTTACAAGCATTTTCCTAGAAGTTCTAAACTTGAGTAGTTCATACAGCGTTTTCTCCAAATAAGAGTTACACCTGAAGTATTCCCAAGATAAGTTCTATAGCGGTTTGTCATAGAGAGTTTATTCTTTTTTTATTTAAAAGAGGAAAAGAAACCACATCGTCTGACCTGCGTCGATTTTAGAAATAGGTCTTAGTTTTTTAACAAATTAAGGATTTTTAGAAAATCCGGAAGGCTTTTCCGGGTTTTGGAATTTGTTAGTTGTCTGGAAAACTAATAAAAGCTTAATTGAAAAATCGGCGCCGGTCAGACGATGTAGTTAGATGTCTAGTTTAAAACAAAACAAACTCGAACTCTCCAGCTTGTAGTAAAACATCTTGGGAAACACTTCAGGGTCCTTTGTGGACCTTGATCTCTAGAAAACTCCTGAACGGTAAGACTTGGAGACAAAAATTCTTTTCATTCCGTAACTCATTAAGCCAAATATTTATGGGAAGTTTCGTCAAGATCGGATGTACGGTGTCAGAGATAATGCAACGTTTCCCTATGCTTTCTCTCCTATACGAATATAAATTATTCAGGTATGAGGCATATGTAGATGTTGCTAACGACTGATTAGTACTAACTTTACTCAATACATGTACATGTGATGTGTACAAGTATTGGGTAAATTTTTCTAAGCACATCGAAGAGCACGATGAAAGGGCTGGATATCGATGCACTTGACAGGAGTATCAGGCCAGGGTATCTGAAATTTGTTAAGACATTATGCGAGAATGGTATATAAGAAGGACATGTTTTTTCGCGAACGATTGGCAAGAGACGCTCGACACGTTCGAATCGATTATTCGATTCTTTTGAATAAGCACAAAAATTACTATAACCACTACAGAAATTATCCGAGTCCATCAACGTCGTTCTTTATCAGATATTTTGGCTCCCATGCCTCGTACAAAGATCAAGCGCCTCAAGAAATAGAGCAACCATTTCTGATTAGAATGAAATATTTCCCAGTTCTGAATGATATTCTGATCAAGAGTTAGGAGAGTTTTGCTAGAAGCCCTAGAAGATATATTAGATACTGGCGTCACCATATCTCGAAAGCGACTTTCACCTTAACACCATTTCGTAGCACCAAGATTTCTAATTAAACGTCACAGAGAGCTCGGGAAGGTCTTAAATTGAAGTTAACACATGTAGCTAGCGGCTAATAGAGGCCGATTCGGCTTAGATTGGCTATTAAAAGAACATCCTTACCAGACTTAATGGGACTTTTGACACTGACCATTAATTTGAAAAGAGAAATATCAAAAATACGACTCTATTAGCCTTTGGCCACATGTGTTTCCGTCAACTTAAGACCAGTCCGAGCTCTCCACAACGTTTGGTTACTGAGAAATGTTGGAGCTACGAATAGTCCCTATTTTGGTCACTATTGTGGCGACATCTCACAAACCATGCGCGACAGAGACAAACAAAAACGTCGTTACCATACTTCCACTACAACAGCTCCAAAAAGTTTAGTCAAGCTCGGACTTATAGTTTGAGAGATAGGGTTCTGACGAAGGGGTACCTTAAAAGAAATATGAGAATGTATAGTAAAAAGAAAAATATCAGAATAAGGAAAAAGGCGAGAAAAGAAAAATAAGCTGAAACAAGGAAAAAGAAAAGTGTGGAAAAATAGAGAAGAAACCAGAGGCCGTTTCTCTTGTTTTTGTCATTGTCCAATTTTGTTTAAGTTTAACAATTGTTACCCGTTTTAAAAGGAATAATAAACTCTCTTCCTCAGAAATTGGAAATGATTACATCCATACAGATCTCCACAAGCCAAGCACTATTTTGATCCGTGCTTACGGTTCTAAATAACAGCTCATTTCCTGTTTTATTTAGAAAACCATTAAATATATAGAAAGTATTGTTAGATCATAAGTGCTCAAAGAATATTCGTTAGTATTTATGGTTGTCTGTCAATTATATTAAAAACTAGTTATATAATTTATAGAAAGAACATCAAAGTATTTATCATTCTGTCATTTAGTCACATGAACTTCTCAAGTATTTATATAATCTTCTCATTTATTATATTTCATCAGGTAGACAAAGCATAACTCTATATATTTCGATCTCCTCTTTCTCTATCTGTTAACTAGCCAGTCACACTATATTAATTTTTTTTTCTTCATATTTTCATTCATTTAGAGTACATTCTCGTTCTTTATATATTAATGTGTCTTCAGGATATAAAAGAACTTCCGTTAGAAAGTTTCCTTTTTATTTCCTTTTTTCTTCTTAATGTCGAACTAAAATATACTCTTGCATGATCAGTAGTACCGTACTCACTATCGCACATCGTCAAGAAGAAAATGTCAATGAGATAGAAAACGTGCTAATCGAGCCTTCTAATCCTCTAACGAAGATAGAAACACGACGAGATCTAGCGTTACCAAACATGAAAGATGTTTGTTCTGTCTTGAAGTCATTGACATAAACATCTTTTGAAGTAAAGAGGCATTCCCAGTCTTTCAAAAGTTGCAAATAACATTGAATGCCACACACTGTCGAATGCTGACATAAAATCGATAAAAAGGCAAAGTGTAGGTCGGTTATTAGCAGCAATCGTTAGCCTCAAACCAACGGGACGACAGTTTCAAATAATCAAAAATATTTTTTCAAATTTTCACATGAATATCCTGTCTTCTAGATTAAAAAAATGAACACAAATATTACATCAACAACAACAATAGTCAATCTTGTTGATCAATTGGATATTATTCGTCAGTATATTGCCATTTGGTTTGGTTTATTTCTAGTTATTTTTGGTAATATTGGTAATTTACTATTAATTACCTTATTTTTCAGTGATACATTGTTGAGAGTTAATCCGTGTTCTCGATATATTTTATCATCATCAATATGTGATTTGGTTCAATTGAATAGTACATTAGTTATTGGTATTTTGGCTGATGGTTTTAATCATGATTTAACAATTAGATTTAGTTTGTGTTGTAAATTACGAAATTATTTTGATCAATTATCATCAACAACTACGTTGACATTTATTCTCCTGGCTACTATTGAACGTTATCTTCTGACGTCATCGAAACATCATTCTTGTCGACTTAAGCATCTTCTCACCAAAACACGTCCCATTAGCTTAGTAACCGTTGCCATCTGGTCGTTAATTTCCATTCCGAATCTAATTGAACATTCAAAAACTAGACAATGTCAGCTAACACGTTCTGTTACCCATGCTTTCATAGGCTTGATCTGTCTGAGCTTTCTTCCAATTTTATTAATGTTCATTTTTGGTGTATTAACATTAAATAATTTGAGAAAATTAGGAAAACATGCTCAAATTATGCGTGCCGAACAAATCTATAAACGTCTTTTGCATATTGATAAACAATTGACGATTTTATTATTAATTCAAATTAGTATTATTAGTTTAGCAACACTTCCATTTATGACGTCGTATACATACATTATCATTTTCCGACATAGATTTCGATCGTCATCATGGCGTGCATGGGAGAGTCTGATTCTCTTAATTATTCGTTTTATACACTACTTACATAATTGTATTGATTTTTATATTTATATGCTCGTATCATCCATGTTTCGACATCATTTTATAAAATTAATGAAGAGATATTATTGGTATTGGTCTAAAGGTTGTTGTGGACGTGGAAATAGAAGAAAAAGATCATTGATGAGACGGCATAGTAATGAAGAAATAACAAAAAAATGTATTTTTAAACAACCTATTAGTCAAAAACATAGCGTATTGATTATTTATTAGAAAATAAAGGAAAGAGATTGCTTTTAAGTAATCTAAAACTATACCAGTTCTCGGTCATGAACTGGGAAGAACCGCCAATTTGGGAATCGAGAAAGTTTTACTGCAACCATGGTTCGGATTTTCTGAAAAGGAAATGAACATCGCACTGAAATACAAATGGAATCTGCAGTTTTTCTTGGAGAACTACGCATACTGTTACACTGCGCATTAACCTAAGGATTTCAAGCTTTTGAGTAAATCGTTTAGACAACTGAAGTGGAATATAAATGTCTTCATAGAATTCAATGAGTACTCTTTTTATGCTGTTTTAAAAGTGTGCAATTAAAATGCAACATATAGAAGCACATTTCTAAGTGACCAAAAGTGTTCCATACAGTTCCATTATATTTATTTTATTTGTACACTTTTATAAATGTGATGAAAACCTATACTATTGAAAGAAAAAATAACAGAAGTGCTTTTGAAGGTTAAAACAACCGATACTGTTTAATAGATTTTAAATAAAACTTTTTACTTCTTTTTTTGTTTTGATATTAACGGGTGGAGCCAGAAATAATGACATACTTTTGTTCTCTTTTCTTCCGAGCACAATTGAGATTCGAAGATTCCATTCTAAACTCATTCAATAGACAATTTTCTGCTCTATAAAATCCATTATCTTCTTTCATCATATATTATTTCGTTTATTTTAAAAACTAGTGTAGAGTAGGGATAGATAGGAAGAATAGCTGCGACGGAAGGAACAGGTTATAATTATTTTTGTGCTTGATCTAATTGATTATTTAATAACGTTTCTGTTAGCTATTCATCTCGAGTACTTTGCGTAAAGAAAAATCATCTTTATTTAATTAATCCGCATTGAGAAATAAACGTAAACTTCCTTACAGTTTGCCACTAAGATAATAATGAAATGATGGAGTTATTCATGTATCTATTTTTATCTATATCTCGTATGGTTCCAAGACTTCGTTCTGACTTTAAAAGACAGAAAATTTTCTGCTCTACAAAACCCCGTTAACGCACACTTTCACTGCATTGTTTGGCTAGTCCTTTTCCTGCTGTTTTCAAAATCCCACATTATCCGAAAGTACAGATTACGCGCTAAAAGCTTCACAATTTGGGTAACCAAACGAATAAGCAGCGTGGTCGGGATTAGGACTGTAAAAATCCCCGTTACTTCTTCGGCCTTTATCGGCAATGGTAACTAGAAAAACAGTTACCGTTAAACCAACGGTAACTGATAAGTTGGTTACCATTATTTTAACGGTAACTGGAAAGGTAATTATCGTTAAAGTGTAATAATAACTGTCTTTTCAATTATTGTCAGTTAGTTAACTTTAGAGTAACTCTTTCTTTCTCCCTATTATTCTGCATTTCTTATAATCATATTTTGAAAATTAAGTTTATGGAAATAATCATAGATACTAAGTTTATATTGTTCGTCACTCTCAGTGGGTCAAACATAATAATGTTTCTAGAGTTTTACTGTACTTAAGAATACTTTCTTTCAAGAAATTGTTTGATTGTTATGTGTTTAACTAGAAGGTTTTTAACACATGTATTGGATGGAAGGTAAAACACGCAGACTTTTAGTCCATGTTCTTGTTGAGATATAAGCCATTAGTTTAGATAAATGTATCGTAGAAGGCTAACTTCTTTTTCTCTTTCGCTCGACATAGTCACAAGAAAGAGTACAAAAACGACGAGACGAATGCCGTAGTAAACACATTATCCGACGACACAACTTATTTTCCTTACATAATTCGTGTGCGATTGGTTTTTTTCTTTTCTTATGTAGCACATAGTCATATTTCACATACGTACGTCTGTCTGAAAGTGAAGTCAGCATAATTCAGATTATCTACATCATGGTTTGTAACACAAGATCCTGATCGGTTGTAAACATATCAGCGCTATTGACTCCATCGATTCAAAAAAGATTCGTATCAACCAGTAGACATACGAAACCTCGTTCAGCATCTATTCCAGTTATTCAGTTGCCTAGTGAGGCAGCTTTCTCAATTGCGAATTATCTTCAACGAGAAACCAGATGCTCATTAATGTCAAAAACACTAAAAATTTGTATGTTTTTGAAAGGCAAAGTTTAGTATATGATTTTAGTGATTCTGTACATACGAACGCTTACTTCTAGCCTCCCGCTGTGTGGCGTGTGATAAAGATCTATCGATTTATTGTACCACTGTTAGTCAATTTGGCACGTTCAATACTTACTCCGTTTATATAAAGGAAGTTGGATGGAAATAGAGTACAATATAAATTATCATTTACAGAAATATCACTCACATACACTACTTGTTGTTCTAAAAGTGCATTGTTCTTTCTTTTTCGTTTGTTCCATTTATCTTTTGCTGCAATGGCTGTCTACGAGCCATTGCACGAGAAAACCGACTATTTGCCGTCAGACCGTGCTCAATTTTAATCTCAGATTCGGTTCTAATTGTTTCTATATGCTGCCCGCCTGCGAAAAATCTAAACGAAAAATAAATATAAAAATTCTGTGTCTCTGATCTGCTCTTGCACAGACGAACAATTCTCATTATGTCATTGATTGTATTCCTCTACTTACACTAGTCGACGTTCTGAAGCCTATTCCTCTCTGAATCCGACTTTGTATTGTTTCTACTAGTCCTAGGCATCTGTATTTCTGAGAGGAAATTTTAGAAGTTTTCGTATAGGTCACTAGTGTCAGGAGTGCAGGTACGTTCAAACGAGTCAATATATAATGCGTTTTAAGGCACCAAACCGGAGAAAAGCGACAGCAAAACGAATCGAAAAGTAAAGCGCTAACCGTGTCAAGATCTGCCCCGTTTCTAAACGTTAATGGTAAGCGAACGGGTTAGTCTGCGTTAAATTTTACGGCGTTCGAACACATTTCACTTCTCTAACGCGTTCAATGAGTGCTAAAACTCGTCATAACGCCTCAGGTGCATACGAGTTAATAGATGCGTTAGCTCACAGATAAATGTTGGCCTGAGAAGTTGTACTCTAAAGCCCTGGAGCATTTGTGCTGGATATTAAAGACTTATTCGTCCAGATGTCAGACGTCTGCACGCTTTATCCGCTGTCCTGTTTGTGTTCTAAAGAAAGGATTTCGGATTTTGCACGCCAGTTTGAACACAATAAGCAAAAGTGAACCATGAATATAGTTCTCAACTGCGGAAAATTTAAAAAAAAATAAATTTACACGTAGTCGAATTCAGCACGAAATTCTGTAACGAATGAAATTAATTTCGACTAATACCGAAAATCTTGTTACAGAGTTGTATAGCTTTTGAAATATTGTCTTTTTTACACGTAAAACAGACTCACATTTTTTTAGCTATCTTTCTTGTAGAAAGAAACGGGATACATTTAGTTTTATCGCGATTTTTTTTATCGCAAATGTGTTTTGCATTAATTCACATCAATGATACAACGTAAAGAATATATTTTTTCTTTCTTGCTTTCCTTTTTCAGTATCGAATGCACAACCGTTCTGTATTTTTGGACTTTTTCTTTTTCAACTGCTACAATAAACAATCTTTTCGATTGTTGAATGAAAAATTGTTTCATTCCTTGCACTTGGAAAAAGTCAACTTTCGCTTTATGACATTTTTAAACAACAAATAGTCATTTTTAAAACAAAACAAGGTAGACGACAGCAGATTGCACCCAGATAAGTCACATCGTTTAAAAAGATAATGTTACAGAATATAATTACGATTTGGCTAGATCGAGCTGATAAAACTGATAGTGCACTTCATCTCTTACTATGCAAAATTGATCCATATGTAGTTACATTTCGTGACACAGACAGATGCATTGATTATATTACTGATTTAAAGGAAGACGAAATTAAAACGGTTTTAATAATTTCCAGCGGCACTGCATCTTTGACTCCAGATACACTTCTTCAACTTAGTGAAGAACTTTTACAAATTGTTTCAATCTACATTTTATCTTCTAATGACACAAATATTGAAACGCTTGAACTGTCGGAAAAAGTGTAAGGTCTTTACACGGATTCGAAATTATTGTGCGATCAGCTGTGCCAACTACCATACTTAAGGCGGAAACGTGGTGAACAATTTTTGCGTACAGATTTTTCTATTACCTCATTGCCGCTCCCAGCCGATCCATGTAGTCTGACCACGGCTACTATCACCACTGAACCATTATCGGTTTCTAGGAAACGACAGGAAGCCGAATTTATGTATGCGCGGTTTTTACGAGACATTCTGATTGAAATTGAATCATCAGAAGAGGAAATGGTTAAATTCTGTCTTCAGAAATGTGCTGCTAATCAAGCAGACTTAAAGATTGTCGAAGAATTTGAATTATATTATGATGCGTGTAATGCGATCTTCTGGTACACACGTCCTACATTTCTCTATCGTTTATTAAACAAAGCACTGAGAGAACAAGATATCGATACTCTCTATGCATTCCGATACTTCATTAGAGATCTTCATTTACAGCTAAAAGAACGACATGGCTTACACCAGCCGATATTGGCGGAAGCAGCAACTACTGCATGTCCTCTTACCAGTATCGTCACTACGAATAACTTAGTCGTCGAAATAACAGAAACTGTTTATCGAGGACAGCTAATGGATAACAACGAATTCAATAGAAAAATTCAAGATAATGTGGGTGGCTTTTTCTCTGTAAGCAGTTTTCTCTCAACAACTCATGATAGGGAATTGGCTAGTTTTTACGCTGGAGATGGCAGCAATTATGTATCACAAAGTGTTCTGTTCCAAATTGACATCGACACAAATGTAAACAAATTTCCCTATGCAAATATTTCGACAGAAAGCGCGTTTGACCAGGAGGAAAGTGAAATTTTGAAAGTGAAATTCTTTCGAATACAGTCGGTTGATAGGTGCGAAAAGGGCGTATGGAATGTACAGTTGAAACTAACTGGTGACGAAGATGAACAGCTAAATATACTAAGACAACATATGAGGATGAATTTTATCTTTAGATCTCCTCTTGGAAATCTGGCAAATTTGATGCTAGAAATGGCGAATTACGAAAAAGCTCAGCAGTACTATCTTTTGTTACTCGAAGATGCGACAGCGAGAAACGATCACAGGACACTCGCTATTGTGTATAATAATCTTGGCTTCTTATGTGATCAATTTCATGAACAAGCAAAAGCAACAGAATACCAACAAAAGTCACTTCTAATTAACCTAAAATATTTGCCTGTAACAGATCCATCTTTAGCAATTACTTATAATAATTTAGGAGAAACGTATCGCAACAATGGTGACTACGAAACTGCATTAACATATTATGAGAAAGCGTTAGAAATCGATATGCATTCACCTGGACCAGATGAAGAGCTTCGTGCAATTTGCTTCAATAACATTGGAATGGTCTACCATGCCCAAAAACGTTATTCAGACGCGATAGAGATGTATGAAAAATGTCTTGACATTGAACTAAAAATCCTTCCGACAAACCATCCATCACTTGCTACAACATACAATAACATATCACAAATTTATAGAAGTCAAGGTAACTACGAGAAAACGATAGAATATTTGCAGCGGACACTTGAAATTCAACGACATTCACTCCCATCAAGTCATATTTTAATAGCCAATGTCTATAATAACTTATCTCTAGCTTACTATCGACAAAGAGATTTTAGAAACGCTTTAGACAATATGAAAAAAGCATTTGACACTTACAAAACCACTTTTTCATTAGATCATCCGCAAGTTACGAGAATGTTAGAATATATACGTTACTTTGCAATGGAATTGGGAAAATGGCCTGATGAAGACGGCGACGATGATAATATTAAGGAAAATTCGAATAACCAAACTAACAAGTCACATAAAAGTTGATTTGCTAGTCTTTCGAAGAAGAACAAAACCAATATTGTTCTTGTCCGTAGTTGTGACTTCTGGAATACAAGTATTTACTGTTCGAGTTCTGCTGTCTCACACATTTTCTATAAGCTCTTTTTGATATAATGCTATCAGGTCAGACCGCTAAAATCTATCATTCGTTCAATAGTAGAGCGTTTCACAAGTGTGAGATTTTTATTTCAAAATGAAAGTTAAGCAAAAGAAACACTTACATTTTATCTCAAATTCATAATATCATGCTACTCTATCCATAGACTCAAACGCTTTCAAATGAGTCATCAGATTCATCTGATTTCTTACGCATCCGTTCTTCAACATCAATTTCTCCTCGACGTCGTTGTTTCTTACGATATAAATATGCACCAAATATGATCGTTTCAATGACAATTAATGCAATAATAAGCGTACCACCAATGATATAGATCATTCTTATCTTATCATCATCAGTGTCATTTTTCGATGTCACCATACTCTCAATACCGTTGACAAGGGTTACAGATCCGCGCTGTTTCTCTGCTGACAACGAGAAACTATCTTTGATACCACTGTCAGTTCCATATGTACCCTCTTCTTCTGGGGAGATCGAGGAAATTACACCAACACCACTGTCAGTAATACTATTCTTAAGTGTGAAGGGTGCAACTGTTCTGGGAGTACTAATACGAAATAGACGCATCCCAATAGCAACTGCGACAGCAATTACGACTACAAAGATTAAGAACATACCATCGACACGTTTTTTACTGCCTTAAGACCGACCTGTTAATGGTGAGTAATACAATTTCTAGTAAGTAGCAGATGGAATGCGTTGAAAAGCTTTTGATATATTGAAAGCGAAACAGCGACGGCTGAGATTAATTTTGAACACAGGCCAAAAGAAATTCACATCCTAGCACACCGATCCTTTTACCGTGAACACATACTGCATTCTACCCAAGCAAAAACGACCCAATTTTTTGGGTTATTTATCTAGGTTCAGCTCCACGTACATCTAGATGCACGTGGACCTGAATCTAGATAAATAACCCAAAAAATTGGGTCGTTTTTGCTTGGGTATGGACACAGTTTGAAAGTTTG
>CAJNOQ010007087.1:0-12744 GCA_905250885.1 Didymodactylos carnosus
TAAATTTCTAACTGAATGCCCACTGTGAGAAAGTGCGCATCTAGGAAAAGAAGAAACTTCGTTTCTTCGTCACTGAGGCAACTGACTCTTGTTTTCGAAAAAACTCGGCATAAAAAATAGAATAATATTTTCCCACTGCATCAAACTACTAGCAATAAACTTGTTTATTTTTTATTTGGGGTAAAGGCAAAAAGGCTAAGAAGACAAAATAATACCTACAATGACTATTAACTACTACCATTACTGTCAATGTATAAGTATCGTTTGAGGTGTTATTGTTTAATAAGAGTTCACAGACGTCGCTAGCAAAATGGGTCCTGGTGAACGCTCATCTTAACGATACTTTATCTCAATGACTATCAAGTTGTGCATCCTTGGAATCCAACAAAGGTGAAAATGACCAGTCCTATCAAACAATAAAAAACAATTAGGTAAAAACTGTGGGTAATTGTAATAGGTACCATCATCGCGTTGTGATCAATATCCATTTTCTGATGTAACAAAGCAAATAAGAAGAATCAGACAAATTGCAACTGACAGATGGTAGGTGGCGTGTATACGATAGATCTATAAATATACAATAAACAGTTAACACCAAAATAGAAAGATCAAAATGACAAAATAGACAGTTATAAGTCAAATGAACCATTATTTATGTTTGTTGGTAACAGTTATTTTTTCAAATAGGGTTAATTGTGGTTGGTAGTCACTAGAATGTGTTTATAGCCATAATACATAATACATAATACATATCTTTAATTTCCTGTATTTCTCAATGCTCGTATATTCAAGAGTTAATTTAAAAGTTGTTGGACCAGTGAGGTTTGTAGAGCATACATTTCTCTACATAATGAGATGCTCTTAATTACCGAGTAATACAAGTTTTCCTGAATGTTCAAACACCAGTCCTAGTACTCGTGCATACCTACTGTTATTCAAAAAGTTTACTCTTTTTAGTCAATAGTCTCTATCTCTGTTCATGAGGTTTTTACTTCTTTCATTTCCATTAAGTATACTTGGTATACACGCCAACGCCTTGAAAGCGAAAAAAACTTTCGAAGTACACTTGCTAACATTCTATCTTACTGCCGTGGCTCGAAGAGAAAGCCCGAAAGTCATGGTAGTCGAACAAGAAAAATGAAAAATGATAAGATCAGAAGAAAGCAAGATGTAAGCGGTACCTTTGATCTTCATATTTGAACTATACTTTTTATTTACGTATTTGAAAAACGCTTATGATCTTTGAACCATAAGTCTTTCTGATTTCGTATATTTTTATTCGTTATATACGTGAAAAAGTGATTTAGAAAATGAGCTTGCCGACTATTGAAATGAGACAGGAATTTCAAGGAAAAGGCTACATAACTTTTTGAAGCACATTTTAGTGATTCTAACCATGAGAAACTATCTGGAAAATATTCAAACTACAAAGTGCTGAAAGTTTTGGGAACATGTCGGTTTTCCGAACGGTGATCTAGCTTGAACTCATGGTGCTTAAAAAGTCATGTTTTATAGTCGGCAAGCTCATTTTCTAAATCAGTTTTTCACGTAGATAACGAATAAAAATATGCTCTAAACAAGTTTTCGATCATCGAAAGTCATACAGGACACTATCTTTTCTTCGAAAACATTACTCCAATTCAACAGCTCTATGTTTAAGGAGAATAAACACTACTCACTTAGCGCCAACTATAAAAATAAATATTTCTGCAGTCATTATATGTGAAACTTTTTATTTAGTTTTATTAACTATATTTTCTTTTACATTTAACAGTTATCGAATATATTACATCGCTTATTCAGAATTAAATTATCAGTATATTGAAGGTAGGTCCATCCAAAAAAACAGTGGTCTCGGTTGTTTTTTAAATAACTTTTGATAGAAAAACGTATTACAAATTTAACTCTGCGGTTTTTAGCAATCGAAAGGCGACATTTTAAGCTATATTTGCACGAGCAAAAATTTCCTTTCGGAAACATTCCGAAGATCGTTTTTTCTACAAGATCTGTGGAAAATCAGTCCGGATTTCTAGACACCAACATAGTAATCTATCGTTCTTCTTTTGTAGATAGACAGATCCAAAGTGTCCTCTGTAAATAAGATCTAAGCAAATGTTTGGTTTTGCTTGGTTCGGGCGCTAGGAACCTTCACTGTATATCCGGTGATATATTTCATTTTTACCTGTTTTGCCTAAGAGAGTAGACAATTAGGTTTTTTGTGAAAATATGAAGAAGCGTGATTTATCAAAAATACGGGTGCTCATAAAAGTATAGTTTAGACATCTCCTTAATGCAATCTTCACGGTGATACAGTTCTACTCTCTTCCAGATGGCAAATGACTGATACATCCGATGCATAAGAATGAACTACATATGGTTCGCAAAGTCACAATAAAGTGTCACATTTGAGAAGGGTATGCGCTCTTGATCGGTCAAACATGTCTTTTTATTCAGATAGAAGGCAAAGAACTATGTTTACATGATTTATAGACAAGTGAGACAAATACTGTCGTTCCCATTTCATGTTCATCTCAGCCAGTTCTTTCGAGATCTTTTCGTCATTATGCCCTTTTTGCAGTTAGTCGTACAATAAAAGTTCATTTTGATGTGACTTTATCAGAATTAGTGTGAAACACTGTTTGGACTAACTTGTATGCAGCTGCTTATCTGTGTACGAAAGCGGCTCGTCGATCCTAGATTTGAACTGCAATCCAATTTTCTGATAGATCAGGGTACCAACTCTTGATGTTGAGAGACTAGTGGTTTGTATTAAATCATGTTACAAGGTCTAGTAGATGATCCGATCGTCTAGATGAACGAACAACCATATGATCAACGAACTGTGCTATAACCCAATGTATTGGAGATATTGGTATACTGGTTGTTCTAATTTCATTGTATTTCAGATTGTAGTCTAAGTGTTTAACTGATGTTTTCTCTCTTCTATTTTCGTTCTGTTTTTTTCTTGAGCTCTTGATCCACCTGTGTTAGTTAATCAGTTTGCAACAGTTGGTCTCGTTATGGCTGGTGACCGTTAGCCAGGGCGGTTATCATACTCTGCGCAAAAACAATAAATAGTGGCTAATATATCAGCATCAGTCTCTTTGTTATGGCATGACTGATACGTACATGTCATATCTGGACCTGTAAACACTGCTGGTTGATAATAGTTTCTTAAGAGACGGTTCGCGCAGCTCTTGAGAAAGCCCGGAATGTGGTCGAATACTAACATCCTTGTTTACGATTTCGTTATATAGAGCGTTCAAAGTAATCCATAAGTCCACATTTTATTGACCTTAGATCTTAAAAAGGACTGAGTTATGCAGTTTTCAGAGAAGGCTCATAAAAGAATCGACTTTAATTGTATTTTAATTTATTCAGTTTATTTTCTTCTATTCGCTTGAAATAGCATTTGCATTTACTAGAAATGGCAAAAATATTATTTGCAATTGAAAATTTATTACCATCCACACTTAAATTGTCAAACGGACATCGATTAAATAAAACAAATAAATGAACAAGCATTCTTACTTTTTCCCATTTAAAATGTTTCATCACAGCGCATCAACAGAAAACACATCTTGATACAGATCCATCAGTCAACTTAAGCAGTTTATTACGAATTTTTTCTCAACTCCCGCCTTAGTTAACATATAAAGTACTAAACTCATAGGTTTCTTGACATGCTCGATACGAATATCATGGTCTCTCGGCTTGAATCATTGAGGTTAAAAATTAAGTAGTTTTCATATGATTTGTTAAGCACTGTTCTTTTGAAATGTTCCACATTACAGAAAGCGAAGGCGGTAGTTACTCAAACCCTCAAACTATCTGATGTCTTCAGAAAAGAGAACGATTAAATGTAAACGGCTTTAAAATTTAAAAATCATCAATATATGCATAAAACTAACGCTTATCGTGTGCTTAAACACTAATCACCCACCAGTTTTATGTGTTTCTTTTTCAAACTTTTTTCAATGCGTATATCCTTAACCTTATCTAAGAATAGAAGTAATCTATCATTAAAATCAAAAAAACGAATGGACCGATTTAAGCTCAAATGCACCCACGTCCTTCGATAAACATAACAAGAAGGGGATACGAATTATATTTATAAATTTTCCTCTTATTTTAGACTCATTTTCTTTTACAACTAATTATACTATCACATTATTTTCGTGGTTCGGTTGTCTGAGAGCAAAACTTTTGTTCTTTTGTTACAAAAGAATCCGAGAACTCCTGTAGTATAAAATATGTCCATAATCAACTTTATCTATACGCTATTTACATAAATAATAAGAACAAAAAAGGTTAATTTAAAAAAATGCAACTGACAAGCTTTATTAAAAACGTATTTTTCTAACCTAAATACTCAAAATTTTGATTTATCAGAATACAAATACCATATGGCTTCTTTCAATAATAAAAATCATAAACGTGATTTTAAGTGCATACATAAGTTTTATCTTGACTCGTTCACAGAATCAGTATTATTGATAAAAGTATTTATTTTTGAAACTCATTTAAATAAGGATCAACCACGCAAAAAAGAAATAATTAAATACACTGATAAACCAGCAATGATTCGATTTAGTTGGGTAAGTAATACTTGTAGTAATTACCAAAGGACCTCTTTGTGATTTGTAGAGATCATTCCGTAAGGGCTCTACTACTACTGTAAGAGACGTTCGGTATTTTTTATGTTAAGATGAGCGAGAAAACACTTCAGAATCCGAAAAAACTGATGAACATGTTTTCAGATGATAAAACTCTTTTTCTACCAAAACCATAGGACTACAGGTGCTCGATAATGCTAATCCTGAATATGATACTCCAGCTGTCAGATCCTGAAGCCTCAGTTTTCGTAAAACCAGTTTTCTACAGTCAAAGTCGTTTTTTGAAAATTAATGCCTAATTTATCTAAATTATAGAGCAGTTTCGCTATTCATTTTAGTGAATGTCATGGATCTCTGGTGATTTCGTAGACTTTATAGATACTGGCGAATTTGTAGAATCTATATGGTCTCACACGGGAGGAGAGGGTACCAAAAATTTTCACACGGTAAACCTAAAAAAATAAAGTGTGTCCAAAACACACTGAACTTGCACATCATTTTGAGTCGCATTTGCGCATCTGGAAATGTCCGGTGTGATGTGCCGGAAACACACTGATAAAGTTTGTACCCCTGCGAACATAGAGAGACTTTTACACACCTAGGAAAAGCACACCGGTTTGATTCGCATTTGCGCACTTAGAACTTTTACACATCTGCGGACACACTTTTTTTTGCAGTGTAGGGCCAACAGTACCCTGCATCAGGGCAGGAAGCGGGCCGGTTGGTCCTCCCGCCCCGGATCGGATCTTTGCGGGCGGTCTCGGTCGGGCCGGGCCAGTCGGACCGTTTTAAATAGTCAACTCTGTTTTTCATAATTTCATGTTTTTGAGAAAAATCGTCCTTCGTTTGAGTAGATGTCGATAAGCTACTTGATCATGCGTGTAGAATAGAGTTTCAGAGAATTTCTCTGTTCTGGATTGCTTTGTGAGGCAGTGCTTCCGAACTGTTTTAAGCAAATTATATAATATAAAACTGATGATTTATAGCCTGTCCTCGTTCGTTTTTTCAATATGTAAAACCAGTATGTTAGCACGATCAACAAAAAAAAATTCTGTTTTCCGTTAAGGTTAATCCTGCGTCTCTATTGTATCAGCAGCAGTTTTTCGGTATGCGGATAGTGTATAGGAAAATTTAAAAAACCCCAACTTCTTGATAGTTTTTCATGCGGTCTCGAGGATATTGCCCAAGAACCGGTCACCCAAATTTTACGACGAGGCACGCTCCAAAAAAATTGAATAACTTTTCTCACACCGAAGAATAGAGAAGTAGCAGAGCTTCGAGAAAGACGTCTGAAGCTCTCGAACCAAGCAAAGACGTTTTTCTCGACCTCTGGTACTTCTCTATCCTTCGGTCTGAGATCCTCACAAATGCATGAAAACATAGGTTATCGACCAAGCTGAGCCGCATGCCAATGTTAGTTTTCAGAACAGAATGCAAGAACCGACTTAAAAGCAGTACTAGCACTAACTCCTTTTTGGCTATTTCCATGAAAAATTAAAAAATTCTTAACTCAATCAGAATCCATCCAAATTGCTTCATAATATCACCATATACTCTATTTTATCTGCAGTATATCTGAAAGCTCACTAAATGTTTTGAAAACGAAGAGAAAATACTTTGCTTTTCGAACGGTTTCTCAGAAATCTTCGAAACTAAGAGAATATTTTTTCATTGATCTTAAGTACAGAATCAGACTAAGCGTATAAGATAAAGCATAAGATGAAATTATGAAGTAGTTTGCTTGGATTTGAAGTTTTTAATTTTTCATGGAAATAGCCAAAAAGGAATTAGTGCTAGTACTGCTTTTAAGTCGATTCTTGCATTCTGTTCTGAAAACTAACATTGGCATGCGACTCAGCGTGGTCGATAACCTATATTTTCATGCATTTGTGAGGATCTCAGTCCAAAGAATAGAGCAGTACCAGAGCTTCGAGAACAACGTCTCAAGCTCCCGAACCAAGCAAAATGAAATTTTTGTTTAGATCTTGTTTTGTAGAGGACATTTTGGACTCTTTAACTATTAAAAAAAGAGATAGATCCCTATGTAAAATAGATGACTTAGATTATGGTTTTTTAGAGACCTCTGAAAAATTGGTTTCAGAAATTTTTTCAAAAAACCCTTCTGTCTATGAAAACATATGTTAGACTGTGCTCAATGTCTTATTCTGTACAAAAGTGTATGGCGAATATTACCGAAGAAAGAGTTTGATTCCCACAGCAAGCGGAAAAGCGCCCTCACGAGTATAAACTAATGATTTGGTGAAAAAGTGAGAATTTTTCCATTATAGCCAAAGCAAAAGCCTATGAGAAGAAGAGAATATTTTTTTCTTTACGTCGATTTTATAGAGCAAACAATGCTCTACAAACAGAAAAAAGTTGTTTGACTAGCACGAGTCCTCGAAAATTTATTTAGTTTTCTCGGAGCGTGCCTCGTCTCAAAAATTGGCTGAGCGGTTCTTGGGCAGCATCCCCGAGACCACATAACCTTTTAAAAAGAAAAATTATCAAGAATTATGCGCCTAGATGTGGACTTTATACTGGCACATTTTAAGGTTAATGATGAGGGAGGGGAGTTCTCCTTAAATAAATCTGAGATGCTTTATGTTGATTATGAAATGAGAAAACAGTGATCATGTAAACTAACGAATAGAGATTGAAATACGTTAAGGATTTTTCTTTTTGATATACTAACAATGAAAATTCTTCATACCTGCCTCTTGAAGCTGAATAAAATAGACATCTTTAAATAATTAGTAAAATAATAGACTATACCTGTAATAGTACAGTCAATATGTGCAAAATACCATGTACATAAATCTTGTATTTTTCACTTGTAATCATTTGTCTGAATTGTTAAGATACTCAACATATTTTATTATTCATTCTATTTGCTTGAATACAATTAACATTAGCTGTTCGATTCGTTAAAGTTTTTACTTTTCATCGATCTTTACTTAATATATTTTCTTCAAATTTTCAACATTAATCTTACATACAGGTTTCCAATGATGTGAATCAGTTGCATGAAGTAACAGGTCGATACAAGATGATTGAATGCCTAAAGAGCAGAAATATAATCGGTACCGACAACCGGCTGGCCGAAAGAAAATTAATCTGACCAGCCGGTCGAGAAAAAAAATGTTTTTTTGTCTGAAAAATCAGTACTTTGTCGAAAACGAATTTATTGAGCTAAGTAAAACAAAGCTTGTCATATTTCAGATTAAGAAAGTTAGTTTTTTCTCTTTTTTGTCAACAGTCTGCGAGAGCAGAACTGGTAATCTCTACTATATGAAATCTATATATATAGAAAATATTCCGTTAGTTTTTCTTTCTTTTTTAATATTTGTTGCACTATTATCGGCGCTAAGATACAAGGCCCATAGTCATTGTTTGAATGACTCAAGAGGAATAAAAGCTAGAGATTTGCGGTTTTCATCATTCGCTAACCAAGATCTGAGACTATGTTTCCAAACGCAAAAACGAATTTAGAAACGTTTCAAAAATCGTGTTTTTAGGAGATCTGTGGAAAACCAGTTCGGTTCTCTGAAAGCTGACATAGAAATCTATGCATTTGTTTTCATACATATATAGTCCGAAGTATCCTCTACAAAACTGGGTCTAAGGGACATCTTGGAAATCCATGGTTCGCAAGCTATGGACGTTTTTCCAGCAGCCTTAGCACTCCTCAGTCACTAGGCTTTTACACTTACACACTAGGAAAACATATTACCGGCCAACCGGCCGGCCCGGCCCGGTCGAAAAATTTTCGACCGGTTACATTTATGCTAAAGAGATTCGAATTTAAATTAGCATAATAATACCTATGTGTGACGATGCCCTAGTACGCAGACAATAAAAATGTGATCAATAATTGCTTTTTCTAGATGATTGTTTTTCTCTATTCTTAAAATTCTGTCTTTTAGCTTGTTTAGTTTGTATTTGATGGAAATTTATGTCTTATGTTAAGAGATAAGTGAGAGATATTTTTCGTTAGAAAGAGAAGAAGAAGAGTTTAGCGTAGTTCGTATTTTTATTTTAGTCATTGTTTCGATAATAAAGGTAGCTCATTAAGCATATAGCAATATGTTATCAGCAATATGTTTTACATTCACGATTAGTTTTTAATTTACTTTAACCCTTTAATGCTCAATGTCCGTTCAAATGGACATTGGTATTACCATTATGAGAAACTTAGGAATCATTGTTTGAAAAAACTAATCTTGCATTGGTTATAGAGAATTAAATTGACTGTCGAATGGTAAAAAAAATATATTATTTATATTTTATACTAACCGAGATATTTAAATTTTAAAATGAAGAATATTTTCGAAGAAATATAATTTTTTAATTTAATCTTTTTACGTACTTTAGAAAAAGCTTTTTATTGAACAACTAAATTATAAAAACGTAACATTTTTAAAAATGAAAAGTAATTGTTTTTTGAGTGTGAGAAAGTCATATCGAGGTCTCATATGTTCCATTTTCATAAGCGATTGACGCAAAACCAAGCATTAAAACTTTAGGGACTTAAAGGGTTAACATGTAGAAAAAATGAAGTCCAAATTTGGACCTAATTTGGAAATATTTTTACCATATTAGTCTCTCATACTTGTAGTTATTTTAGATATTCCATGATCTTGTTATGAATATTTTCATTGAGTATATTTTTCATCATGTTTGCGAGTGTGATGCTATTTTGACAATGTCGTATAATGTTGCATTTCATCAACAATTATATTCTTTTAGAAACTTAATTTAAAAATGTTATCGTATACTATTTTTGTTATTTTTATAGTTTTAGTGACTAGCGTCTGATACACAAGCAAAATAATTTAATAAAATGTTAAAATCTTCAAAGTACGCAAACCTTATTTATTTATTGTTAATTATTTTTACATGAAAACAAGCAAAGTTTCATGAACTTTGGTTGTAAACGACAAGTCAGTTGTCTTATAAATCAATAGGATCAACTGATTCTCGAGTTACACAGCAATTCTGAACGACAGAAAGCCTTTTTTGAAATAAGGACGATTGACATAACTTAACGATTTTTCCCTCTCAGAAAGGTGAATATAAATAAAACAGTTACTTTTTAGACAAATAGCTCTACTGATAGATAGCTTTTAAGGAGTTTTTTTAAAAATTCACTAGAGCTGATCTGCAGAAAAGTGCATAAGACATATGTACTAGAAAATCACTTGTGGCAATAAACAACCGCTATAATCTGGGAAAAAAAGAGGTATAGTATGAAACTTATAAGGTTTCCTGGAACTTTCCCATACCAATCAGGTATGGTACGTATCTGCAAAACCTCATTAAGGTTTAGTAATCGAAGAGATTTCGTATGATACCCTTCAAGGTTTCGTATTAAAACAGGTTTCATAACACACCTCTTGAGAGTATAGTAGTAGAAAACATTTCGTACTATATCTCTCTCTGTGCTACTTTCATATGAGAGGGCGTTTGTTTTTGTTCGCAGCCAGGATAACTAAGAAATGTTTAATAGAATAATGTTTAAAGAAAAAAGATATAGAGCATTTAAATTTTAGAAATAACTCAAAACTAAGTATTTTAAGAGATTTTCTAGTGTGTATGATAGACTTTTCAATCGAAAAGCGATATCAACAACAAATAAAAAGATTTTGAAGGACTAGTTAGACTAGACCTGATATAATTCAGAGTTTGATTGAAAGTATGGTTACAGTAACTGGTTCTAACTACCACCTTTGACTCTTTTTACACATCCGAAAAACCTGCACTTCGTAACAGTAAGACAGATTCATTTGAAAACTGACGCATACGATATGAAATATACTAGCCGTAAAAGACTGAATTTCTTTTTTAATTACATTTTAGCTTGTACCACATCATAGTGTTTATGATAGTACAGATTATTATTTACTTTTGTTGCAATTTTGTAAGTGGCAGTGAATGGCTTATGTGTTCTATCCAATCTCATTTGACAACGGAAAATTATGATTGTTTTAAAGTGGATAGTACATTCTACTGTCGACGACCGACACATATTTCTACTAACGTAGTTCTTCCAGAAAATTGCACAAAAAATGTCGACGAAATTTGGACATTTTCAGATTTAAAAGAAAATAGTATTACCGAGCATACGTTATTAAAATGGTTAATACCGGTTGATATTGTTCAAAGTTATACACAATATATCTATTATTCTGGATCTGATGGCTTTATTTGTAATTGTTCAAAAGGCTATTTTGGCTCAATCTGTCAATATAAACTTTCGACGGCAGAATCACCGAAAGCACTTGTAGAGCAACAGCTGAGAGTACAGCCGGCTTTTAGATATCACTCAATACCAATATGTTATGCAGATATCACGTGCAATACAGGCATGGTATGTTTAGAATGGCGTAATATATGTGACGGAATAGTGCAATGTGATGATTATGCTGACGAAAAAAATTGTTATTTATTAAAAGAAAACCAATGTGAATTAGATGAATTTCGATGCAGAAATGGCATGTGTATACCAGATGAGTTTGTTTTCGACGGACAATTCGACTGTATGGACTTGTCAGATGAACAAAAAAACAAAAAGATGCTTGAAATTTATGAAAAATGTGATACAATACCAAATATTGATTGTGATGAACGATTTTGTAATAAAGATGAGTTTTCTTGTGGAAATGGACAGTGTATACAATGGCTTGATTCAATCAATGAAAAAAGTTGCGGGAACTATCGTAATCTATATTATCGTTGTGAAGTTGATTTTCATCTTAAAACAAGAACGAACGGTACTTGTTTGTCATATTTACACGAAACAACGTTCGACAGTGCAACTTCAATTAATGAATGCCACAAAGCTTTAACACATTTACTGGATTTTCGACACTCAATGCAGAACAGAATCAAGAACTTTGAAACCTATTGCAAAGATGAATTGATATACTTTCCAAAAAATCCTATATATGAACCTTATATCCGTACAGTTTACAATAAAACATTGATTCTTCGTGCCATAGCAGACCGAAGCTATTTTTTCATCAAATCCATCTTGACAATCTTCAAATCCATTACAAACGAAATCAGCAAGTATACAAGAGTTATCTTCACATCGAAAACGATCACCTAATGTTAAACCATCATTGCATAACAATGTATTACGCTCATCTTTACCTCCTATACAATTAATAATACCATCACCTGCTAACACATAGCTAATACATGGTCGATAAAATGATTGATTTTGAATATATTGTTTTGTTAAACAAAAATGTTCACTTGTATTATTACAAACATATTCTAATTTCCATTTATGATTAACGTTACGCAAACAATTTAATTCATCACTACCATCATAACAATCAAATTCATTATCACATAACCATTCTGGATAAATACATTGTCCTGTAGTGTTACAACGAATACGATCTATTGGACATATCCATTCACGACAATTTCTTTCATCATTACTGACTATTGTATTTGAAAATGAATCACAATATTGATTATATGAAACTTCAATATTTTCTACAATCTTCTGATTTTGAAACACTTTACAAGCATAATCTTCTTTCGAATTACATTGTAAATCTTCCCAATTTCTAATAGATGTATATTCATCAGAACCATCAAAACAATCAGATTTTCCATCACCCAGTTGTTGATAACTAATGTATTGTATTGTATTTATTGATGATACACATCGATAACGATATTTTTGATTTTTAGATGGAATATAATTTATATTCATTTCATCATCTTTGAAAAGACAATCAAAATAACCATTATTAACATCGCTTATAGAGATTATTTCATTTGTGATAATACATCTGTAAGTCAGATTTGTATTGTACGATGGTTGTAATTCTTGAATAGTTTGTTGATGTATAGTGTTGCTGTTATTGCAAAAGAGAAAATAAAATGGTGGATGCGCATAGTTTTTCAATTCATTAAATCCAATACAATGATCAGCATCATCTAATTGACTAATTATGCCATGACATATTAATGAACCATTGAAACAATATAAGTGGGGCGAACGTTTTATTCTGTTTTGTTCATCAAAATAGCTTCGGTCTGCTATGGCACGAAGAATCAATGTTTTATTGAAAACTGTACGGATATAAGGTTCATATATAGGATTTTTTGG
>CAJNOQ010007088.1:0-12742 GCA_905250885.1 Didymodactylos carnosus
TTACATAGTTCTCTTGAATGAAGGTCTAAAACTAAAGTTTGAGTATGGTTTTGTAGAGTATTTCGTGGCGCATCTTCTGAAAGAAACACTAATCTTAGGATCATAAAAGAACACGAGAAAAATAGAAAATATCCTTCGTTATGACGCTCCAGATAGAAACTTCCATAATTCTATAGCTTATAATCAACCTATGGATTACCAGTTATACCCGTTAATCCCGTTTTCGATGAGCTTTTATTTGGTATGTAATTCATTTTTATATCATTTGTCGTTGGAGCTGTACCCCCCTGGCAAAAGGTTATGCATCACCTGTACATTTCTGTCTTTTTCCGTGCACCTTTCTGTAACCGTGCACAAAAATGTCAAAACATTTTTTTATACACAGAAAACAGCAAATCGTGCACAGAAAAATCCTCGTCCATCATCTAGATGTGCGTAGAATAAATAATCCAAATAGAGATGTTTTAAATAAAACCCTTTTCAACCTATTAAAAGAAAGATAAAATAGGAGATAGAAGAAATTATTGTAACATTTTATTTAAAAAAGATTTGTGATTAGTACTAAAAAAAAAATTGATATCAAAATACGGTAACTTATACTGTACTATTTCATTTCTATCTTTTCTTTGTTGTTAAAAATGGTCCAAGATGTACCAGTAGACTAGTAGGTATGTTGTTATTTTTATACAATTTTAACCATGTTGACAATAATTGTTGCCATTCTTTGACTAAATTAGTTGATGGCTCTGAAATTATTTCATTCATATCTCTCTTCTTCTTCATATTTGTTAATAGTCTATTTTGTTCTTGTTGTAAAACTTGAGCCATTTCTTGTGGATGTAAATAAAGACCTCTATCATATAAAGTTTGAACTAAATCACTTGATGTTAACTCATCTATATAAAAAGATACATGATTAAATTATATAATGCAACGATAAAATAATCGATACATACTCAAGTTTTCTTTTCCTTTTGTCAATAAATAATCATCGTACGTGATTTTCTCTTTCCACTGTTCTAAACTATTAATTAATTGATTTTTGGTCAATACATACTCGGCAATAAATGATGAATGAACTAGACTACGATGCAATAATAATAAATGTTCACGTGAAAATGATGAGAGTGGATATGACTCAAATGAAGAGATGAGCAATGGTATTGAAGATGTTAGAAAATTAATTGAATCTATTTTACTAGACAATAACTAAAATTTAACAATGAACGTGATTTAGTAAACAAATGAATATAACGGATGCATCAGAAATAGTAGAACACTGTGTATTTCATGAATATCTCGCTCAGCTTTGAGCATGGAGAATTAAGATTAGACTCAAAAGATACCTCGTTAAATTCTCTGCAAGGTCTGTATTAAACGTTTTTCTGTATAAAGCGAAACAAAAATATTCAACATGTTCAACAAGACCAACTTTCTAAGCTCAAAAATCGCTTTTTTTAGATTTTTTCGTTGGCTAGTGGTCACAAAGATAAAATAATATAGGCATTTTGCAGCCCTTGAAAAGTTCTATCGATTGATCATAATTTGAAAATTTTCGTGCTCATTCTTATGACGTACACTAATCATCTTCTTTTCCAGATTTTCGAGAACTTAGCTGTTTCAATCTGCGATTTTAGAGCTCCTGAGAAAAGAAACATACCTGCGTCAAAATAGCATCTTTTGGTTCGGATTTTCTTTATTTTGATGGAAAGTGACTACTGTACCAGATTCAGACGCGAAAGTTGAGCTAAAATGCTCTTCTTCGATTCAGCTAGTGAAAAATATCAGATTTGAGTCATTTTTTAATAGGATTTTGAAAAGTTAGAATTTTCAATCTTGAATTTGCTTGCAACGAACTTTGAGTTTCGTGGCGAGAAAGAGCACACTTCAAAGTATTTAATACAAGGGGGAAACAGATGATTGTCCGGGATTGTCCCGGTCCCGTGGAACTTTTAATAGGACCGCGATCAGGTTTTTTTGAAAATAGTCTTGTATGAAGTAAAAAAATTTCTTTGAAAAAATATTTACCGGACCACGGGACCGGGACCAAAAATGAGTTCTTTCCACGGGACCGGGACCAAAACTTTTTTTCTTCACAGGACCGAAAACGTTTGGTCCTGCAGACCTCTACTATTTTCGCCGATTTCCATAGATTTTCAGCGATTTTTTTCGATTTACTGTGATTTGTTTGGGAAATGGGAATAGTGTTACATTGGAAAATAGTTCGGAATCTGCTTTATTTGTACAAAATGGGAATCAGACATAGTGAAAGTAAAGAAAAAAACGATAAAATCATAAGCGATTTTTAGTGATTTTTAAAGATTTTTAGCGATTTTTGATTTAAACCGATTTTTTAAGCTCAAAAATCAGCCTTTGATTTAATAACATCTTCATTACTCTTTTTTTTTAAAATCTAAAAAACATGACAAATATTATTTAAAAAATGGGTTAGGAAGTTGGTCCTTTTGAACGTATTGAATATTCTTGTTTTCATATTTTTGTTTCGCTTTGTACAGAAAAACGTTTGATACAGACCTTGAAGAGAATTCACCGGGGTATCTTTCTAGGCTAATCCAGGGATCCCAGATCTTCTACTTTTGTCCGAAAAATTTTGATTTTTGAAATTTTTCTGCCTCGTTTCTGCTGTTTTTTGTTCAAAAGTCTATTAATTTTCTGATTTTGAACTTCTTTTTTCTGAGGTTTTTCCGATTTTCTTGCTTTGAATCTGGTATCCCTGGTCTAACCTCCACTTTCCACGATCAAAGTTGAGCGAGATTTTCACAAAATACAAAGTCTGCCGTTATTTCTAACGTACCCATTAGATAGTATTGACATACCTCTTCTACACATTGTCTCAAAGGAATAACATTTTTAAACATTTCATCATCGTAATTTGTATCGAATTGATTGATCAATGATTGAACAATTTCAGATGACACGACAGAATCATTGAGTACAAATGAAGACTGAAAATATAATTATAGTATAGATTAGAATAGTGTAATTAATCATCTTACTTTTTGATTTGGTGTAATTAATGTTGATGGTAAATATCTCGGTGCAATAAAGGCTAATAATGGTGCTGTATAGCCAATAATAGGTGCCATAAATAACGAAATAAATGGAATACCTACTATTAAATCTGAACGAAATTGTGTGAGTAAATTTCGATCTGGACGAGTTAAACGTAATGGCATTCTAAACAAGAGATAAAAAACAATATTACTTCGGTATATACTTTGGACAAAAATTTAATTTTACTTTTGTTCACGAATTAATTTTGTTTGTTTATAATTTGAAAATAATAATTTTGAACCGAGAAAATAATGATGTAATAATTGACGAAATTGTTTAAATAAATTATTTACGGAACGTTTTTGTGGTGTAGAATTCGAATTTGAAGAAGAAAATCGATAATTAACTAGATGAGAATGAAATGGTGATGTCGTCTGAGTCGACTGATATGTGAGAAACAATGTTTGACGAATGGCAAATGAATTACGTATACAGATTGAATGCATATCTGAAAATGATATTATTCTCAGTAAAAATCTCTTGTAAATTAATCTTATTTAAGTGTTCCAACAGGAATATTACTATTCATTTTAACATACATTGATCTTAGGTATAAAATGGTTTTCATAAAAGAATTTAAACAAATCGATGATATGAAAATATACAATTTTAGACTACTTTTACATAAAATTAAAAAATTTAAAAGTCGCTCAAAATTTTTAACGATACAAGATATACTCACCAACTACCGGAGCGCGTTTAAGTTGCTATTTTGACCGAAAATAGGTCGCGATGAATCTAGAAAAACCTCAAAATAGTTCGGGTCCACCGGTCTTCGTTCAAGAGATATCGAATTTTCAAGCTCCAAAAAAAGCAAATTTTTATTTTTCAATAAGAGCCGTAAGTCATCTGAGAACTTATTCGATAGACTCTGCTATCGACAAACCCAAGTATAAGTTTCAACCCGATCCATTCGAAATATCAGGAGATATCGAATTTCTGGTATACACATGTATTACATACAGTGTGTTTTGATTCTGTTCGCCTTGACCAGTTTTGCGCCAGTTGATGGTTATACCTTGTAATGTGGGTTCTAGAATGCGGTAGTTCATACATGATCATTCGAGAAGCAGAGGCCATGAAAAGCCATAGCACAAGGTGTACAACCTATGATTCTATCTAACCATCAACTGGTGTAAAACTGGTCAAGGCGAACAGAATCAAAGCACATTGCATGTAATACATGTGTATACTAGAAATTCAATATTTCCTGATATTTCGAATGGATCAAGTTGAAATGTATGCCTGAGTTTGTCGAGTAAGCTCTCAGATGAGGTAGTGTCTGAACGATGATGGATGAAGATCGCATAGTTCCGTAGAGTTAGAGAACAGAGTCTAATAGTTCAAATCCAACTATTGGAGATAAAAATCGATCCCTTTTTCATCGAACGACAATCAGTCACGTGCTGCATTACTTTCACATGAGGATTGAGTTTTTTATGAATCAACGTCCTATATTGTGTTCTACAGAATGACGAAAACCGCAAATCTTTATCATAATTTTACCAAAGTTATTCAAAAAATATTGGAAATCACCATAGTTTAAAATAGATAGTACCTCAAAATTGCTAGTGGAATTTAACACATATTTGAATAGGTCTGTAATTAAGATCTGTAAGCTTTTGTAATACAATGCAATCATCCTATACAGAAAAGATTTTCGTAAGTTTTTCACTAACTTTTAAAATTCATAATTTTCTAGAAAATTCTTATAGCTTTCTCAGAATCCAAAAACACTTTTTTGTTGAGATAAAAGAATCGTACGATCCAAGAGGAATGATATCAAAATAAGTTATTATGTAGAACGGACCGATGTTCGATATATCAAAAGTCACATTTAACTGAAATGAATGTATTTTTTAAATTAACAAGTCTGAGTGTTATCTATCCCCTTCTCTTACAATATATCTTACAATTTAGAGAGAAACACAAATTGCATAGGCCGATAAGAATAGATTTTGGAATGAGTGATGTATGAATTACATAATGCTACATCGATTCATTAACATTTCATATATTCTAATATCTAAAACAAAACCATATAATCATCTTCTAGACAGGAGACAAATTATAACTTATATTTACTTACTATGTATTCGAGCACAACGTACTCACCAAAGACAATGTCGGTCTCAAATTTATCGAATAAATTTCATGTCATTTCGTTTTGACCAATGGAGTTTCATTCTCTTATTTGATGTGTCAATTGAATATATCGTTTTTTTGGATGAAAAAGTGAAGCAACAAGAAAGGAAGTGGTTTAAATTAGTTTAAAAAAACGGAATAATAGTGTTAATTGATAAGAAGATGAACGAAGTGAAACCATTTTCACCAATTGAAATATTTTGATATATGTGAAATAAACGAATAAAAACCGTATGAATCGTAACGGGTTTGTTTTTCATCCCCATTTCGGTTCAGAACAGCTCGTTCAAAAATACAATTTATTAAGACATCTCTTTTATAGGCCTTTACGTTCTAGTTCTACGTTTGTTCACACTTAAAATGTAGAATAGTCGATTATCTACGTGGAACAGGCAGACTTTTTTCTGTTGAGTTTCAATATTCAAGAGAGAAGTAATAAAGGTTACGACCATTTAACTTTATTAAAAGAAAAAAATAGCAAAAAACATTCAGTGTTTGAATTTTGAACACATTACAAACAATTACAACAATGAATAGTGTACAAATAAAAATATATAATCTCAAAAAATGTTATAACGCTATTAATATTAAAAAAAATGAATAAAAATAACTTTTTTTAAAAAGAACATTATATCACAAAAACAAAATTAGAGTCTGATTAGAATAATAAGAACCTTGCGTAATTGAAATAAAAATAATTGTCATTCTGAAAAAATCGACTGAAGACAATGGCTAATGACTACACTAACCATCTTGCTCGTATTCTAGCAGAAAAAAAAACGTGTAGCTAGTTGTTTAACCTAGTTAATCTAGCTTAAACTAGTTGAGATGCATCAAATAGCTAGCTTTAGCTAACTACACAATTTTTGTTTCTCCTAGGGATATAGCAGGATGAGTTGAAGACATTGTTACTGCCAATATTTGAAATTGATTGAGCAAATGTAATTCGGCGGTAATAAGTCATCATTAGCATTTGTAAGGCTATTACTATGAGAGGAAATTGATCTTGTATAAGGTTTGCAAGAAATCAATAGTATCCACAACATTTGGATGGTATGACTAGCTGAGACTGCCATACACGACGTAAGAATGTGAACTAGTTTCATGCAACATTGGCAACACAGGGATGAGCCGTTCGATTTTATCTACTCATAACTCTAAACGTTCATGTGTACAAATTCTAATCGATATTGATGTTCTTGAATTTTCAGATGAACCTATTAGTTCAAGACGAAAAATATTTCTACAATATGATTTAAATTGGTATAAAACACATCTTTGGTAACGTCTCGGAAATTCAAAACTGAAGCAAAATTTATTTTTGCGATATTTATACATGATTGGATAGTGTTCATCGAGCTGAACAAGAATGTGTTTTAACCTTTCGAATAAAAATTTAAAAAACTGAAAATTTTAAAAAACGAATGTAAAACTCGAACACAATGTGTTTGGAAATCTTTAAGCTTTTTATTCTTGTTCTCCGTAAAAAATTGAATCTGAAAAATAGTGTTTCGATACGATTCAAGTATGATACACTGAGGATCCAAAAAAGCATGGTCGTTTTTGTTCTGTTCAGTATTGTTACAGTATGAAAGAAAAAAATCAATCTAGATAGGAGATGAAGCCAATATTATTATATCATTCTACTCGCTATAATAGCACAAAAAACGTTATGCATCGATTTTGTAAAATATTGTCCCGTTGTAGAGAAAATAAATTTTGTTGAAACAGCGGAAAAATGAAGTTGTCCAAAAATCCTGAAACATACATCAATCAATTCAGTTTTTGATGTTAATTCCAGATATGACATTGGTTTTGCAAAAAGAAAAAATAATAATATGAAAATTTGACGGTGGAAACTATAAAATATAAGTGAATTTTCTTGTTTTTTGCGAACTGCTTCAACAAAATTTATTTTCTCTACAACGGGACAATATTTTCCAAAATCGATGCATAACATTTTTCGTGCTATTATGGCGAGTAGAATGATATAATAATATTGGCTTCATCTCCTATCTAGAGAGACTTAAAGCTTTTTATGCCAACATGAACGGGATTTTGGCTATTGGTGAAAAACTATAATTTTGAAAGTAAGAAAATCTGAATCAGCCATTATGTAGCCGTGACTTCGTACTATCTTTCAGCTACACAAATTTTTTCACATAAAAATCCATGGAGAAATAATGATTTTTTGAACTGTTATCACGCAATTTTTCATTAATTTTTTTAAATTCTGCGTATAGTGGTTAGCGGCGGTACCAGGAATTGTAGCCAGGGTGGGCTCAGAAGGCTACAAAAAGAACTGCGTCCTCATTTTTGCTACACTTTTAAGTATGGTTTTGTACAGTATTTCGCGGAGCATCTTTTAACAAAAACACTAATCTTGGGGTCCTAGAGAACCACGAAAAAAATAGAAAATACGTAGAAAGACATTTATCCTGGCACACCCGTTAAATAATCGTATTTCTTCTGAGAAATGTTTTTCGAAAGACAAGCTTAATATTGTATTCGAGCTTTAGTGTTTTATCGCTGTCGCCGAGAATTGTTGGATAGTTGTAATCTAAATTTCCATTTATAATTATCTTGAGCATGCGCATATCAGATAATAGTATTTAATGGGAATGTTCGAAACCAATACCCATGAAAACACAATGATTCTAAAAATAAACAGAAAAAACAAGAGATTTTTGCTCTGAAACTAAGAAAGAGAGTATTTGATAGAAAAACGGTATAGCTTTTCTTCCTTACTCTCGTTCGAGCTCAATAACCTATTACTGAACGGTTTGTCAAAAGAATCCCAAACTATCATGTGACAGAAAAATTCCTCATCCATCACAGATATGGTCAGCAGTACATAATAAAATTCTTGATGATACTCAAGTAAAAAGCGTGATCAGCCGGTATCGCAAAGAAAATGCAAGAAAGATAGACGATGAGTAGAAGAACTGTGAAAAAAAAACTAAAATTTTCTTTTACTATTCGTCTAGAGCAGAGTTTAACGATTCAAGCAGACGATTAATGCATTTTAATTAAACAAACAGTACAAAACACGATGAAGACCAGTATGTCAGACAGAATGAAAATGAAATTTACCAGGAGCTATTGCTATGGCAGTGGGTGACGTTCATTGTTAGAAACAGTGACGCATCGTCGTAGATGAGATTTAAGCTTAGACACACATATTAAAATCTATTTACAGCTCTTCTGAACTTAAACTTGGATATATCTGAGGTTTTACAAAATGGTTATCGGTGTCTGCGCAAAATACGGAAAAATGGTTGTCAGATATTCCGTGGATAAGCCAATCACAAGAGAGCAAAATAGAAAATTCTTTTATAACCATCAGAGAGAAAATATTCAAAGTTCTACTAATACCGAGAAAAAAAAGCTAAGCAAACTTTTTCTGCAGTTCTCGGTTAGATGTCGCCAGAAATCAGTCAGTTTAAACAGCACAAAAAGTCATCTACGGACAATAAAACTTACAGAATATAGATAGTCTATCATGGCGAATTGTATTAGGAATGCTTCCAGCCTCCTTGGGATCGTCAGAGGGTGTCCAGAAAACACTTTAGGTTTATATTACATTTTGCACTTTTCCCGTGGAATCCAAGAAGTTTACAACATTTCTCACATATACTGGCTGCGAACGCCGACCGTCTTGAATTTGGAAATATTTTTGATCGCTGAGTTTTCTTATTCAATTTTGCACGGGGAAGAAGAAGAACGTGATTTGAAACCTTCGAATTAAAATGACCTGTCTTTGCAAAGTTATAGAATTTTCAAGAAAAGCCCCCTAAATGTTCATTGTCAGCTCAAAGCTACAGAAATAAGAAGGAATTAATTTAGGGCTTTCCTGTAAATTCTATAACTTTGCAAAGAAAGGTCGTGTAGAGCTGGGAAATGTCTCATTTTAATCAGAATTTTGTGGTAATTCAGTTTAATGTAAGAATCAAAGATGAAGTGATTTGGGGTTTATTTACAACTTTGAGCAGAACTATATAGATAGTATCAGAGCAAGACGCAGATAATTCCCCACACGGTAATATATTTTCAAAATGTGTGGTAAATCTGATAAAAGGAATGGAGCGCTTATCTAATGAAATCGGTCCATGGCTGAATTTCATCGACTAATCAAAGGTTAGATGTAGAATAAAGAGAGGAATACTTCTACGTACTTACTAGACCTCACAACCACTCTCAGACAAAAATTGATCGAATCAAATTTGATCAAGTTTCTACTGCATTTGATATATATGATAGATCGCAGTTTTGGATCTTTCTCTCTCAGTTTCACAATTCCTCACGACTATTATATATCATTCGTAATTCTCAATTTTCTCCATCAGAACTCAACTTTTATGCAATAAAAGTATCATATTCGAAATCAGAATCAAAAACTGAGTCGGTGAATGTGTATTTCCATCCCATCCGACTACTTTAGTTTCTATCGAATTTTTGTCGAACACAGTGTTTAAGTGGAACTCGACTTGCCAGACAAAATAGAAGACCAAAAATAAGTATATAAGTGGATCTATTTCAAAATGTATATACTTTATTTTATCTGCTTAACCATTTGAGTGTGAAGTGTCTGGATACAAATCGATATTTAATATTCGTCGTCGATAATTTTCTATGAGAGACAAGCGCCAGTCACTATTGTTTCGAACATGAGTAGTTACACACGAATTTCAACTTATTGCTTTTCTAATTCTCAGTTTATGCATTATTGACGAGTTCAATCTCCCTTTCTATACCATATATTTTAGTTTATATACTTTTTAGTTATACTATTAGTTGAAGAAACTAAAAATAGCAAACACAGTTAACTTCTACTAGCACCACAATCAATTACAGACACATTTTTTAAATCATAGAGAGAAATAAATGTCTTCGGTACTTTTTATCATTATTTTTTCACAATTTCTCAATGCATATATGCAGAAAGTCCACACCTTAGTTAACCTCTCTACAGATATACACACACTCTCCACACCATCATCAAATTCAAGTCGAGACAATCTTACTGTAGAATCTCCGAATTATGTTCTCATTGGTGTGGGAATTTCTACATTAGTCGTCGTTGCTGCTCTACCTGTTCTTATTGTTATTCATTCACGATTACGTCGTTCTTACTTTCATCGAAGTACACAAATCGATCTGCTAAACTCGTATGAAGTCAATGATTTAAAACCTGTATCGATCTTGAAAAAGCATGATCAAACTTTCTACAATCAAAACTCGGAGTCAGCGTCAAACGCGGAAACATCTACAAGAATTACACTACTGTTAGATGAGAATAGTGCAGAAGCCGGAGTAGGGGCAAAAACACCAGCTAAGAGAGAACGTCACTCAATCACTATGAGTAAGTTATAGATCTGGCACCGTCACATCTGCTAAGATATAAAATAAATTGACCCGATTTAGGTATGAATCGTTTCGTTGATTTCCGAGAAAAATTACCCACTCTGTTCGATGATAATTTATTTAAAGAGAAAGCGATAGATCGTTTTGCCATAACCGAATTGTACAAGGGTGCACAAAAATTAGCACAAACAACGGAGCTAGTAGTAAAAAAATAGTGGAGAAAAAAAAGTTAGTAGACATTAAGTTTATACCAAGATATGCTTGGTGACGGTGAACATAAGTCAAATTTGTAATAATTACTGTAACGGTCCTAAGTAATATGTACGAAAAAAAATATCACTCGTTGATGAGGTGACAAAACTAAAATGATATAAAAGACAAACCGATTACACACTTAAAACTTTCAGAATCCAGTCAAAAAGAGTTTAAAAGAGTTAAACTTATATAAGTAAGACTATGCTTTTCTGGTTTGCCACGTTTTTTTGTCCTAAAGACATGCGAACTTTTGAAACTACATGGTACCCACATATAACACAATGAAAAAATATCCTTTCAAAACCGTTCTCTTTCCAGTCACTTTCTCTAGATATCGTAAAAGTTAAATAATTCGCACTCCGTTCTCCATTTAGTCCAATCGGCGTTCTCTTTTCATACTTTTTCCATTCTAATAAATCTTTAAACCCAATATACCGTAAATTAATTGGATGCTACTGAACAGAATTTCAAAATTTACATCAAATTTGTTGTACATAAATGTAAAACGTATATATTTGGAATTTTATGTAAACTATATAATGATGACGAATTATAAAATATACATGAAATCAGATGCCGGTAATCCGAACTTCAAGTGAAACTTTTTTTGCTAATTAATTCATGTTGGACAGAGCGCGATGAGCTGAGTAAGGAAAAATGGTTTTTAACTTTTGAAAACTCTTTTTATAGCTGAAACATTTGAAATACGTGAAGAACCCATTTTTTCAAAAAACCGTTCATTTTCTAAGGTGCCGCTAATGCAAAAATCAAGTAGAAAAGCTTCTGAATTTTCAAACACATATTCTGACTCGTCGGACACTGCTGATCACAAATCTGATCTTATTCTTTCGATTTGACCGAGTTTTCGTGCAAAAAACCCCAAAATACTGTGAGGGTGTCAAAAACCTCGAAAAACCGATTTTTCAGAAAAATCCCGATTATCTCCTGATCTTTTCATTTTTTGATCTCACCCGTGCGATTTTTGGATTCAGCATCGTGAAACACATCTAGGCACTTGTCATTCGATGACTTTTCTTCAAGTCTTAAACTCTTGTAGCTGATCAAACACTGATCACTAGAACCTTGAGGTTCTCACCTTGAAAAACCGATTTTTCAGAAAAATCTCGATTATCTCCTGATCTTTTCATATTTTGATCTTCGTTTTGGAAAAAAGGACATATACTTTTGTGGAGCAAGGCAAGGCGAATCTTGAAAGAAGTCTCTAGCTCTCGTGGCAAAAAAAACTAGATAGCATTGCGCGGTGAGCACCTCAAAGTTCGAGTGATCGATGTTTGATCAGCTACAAGAGTTTAAGACTTGAAGAAAAGTCATCGAATGACAAGTGCCTAGATGTGTTTCACGATGCTGAATCCAAAAATCGCACAGGTGTGGACGTTTTGTTTTCAAGTAGATCGCCAGGCTGGATCATAAACTCGTTTTTGACTAGAAAGTACACAGGTCCAAAACTGGAAGTACACGGTCAGAAAGAAAACAGACATCACTGTGATGATCCAGTTGGTCGACAAGCTATGTTTCCATGTGATGAAAAAATCGTTCTTTGACGAAGAGGGAGAGCGGGTGCTACTTACGAGGCAGCTTTCAATCACAATAAAGCTATAAACAGTATTGAAAGCACTATTTTCTGAAAGTACGTAGTCCATAGTACATAAATCCGTCAGGAATGGAAAATCGAAAAAATTGTCAAAAAACGCCCGCTGAACGAGGCAGAGGGCAACGACCTTACGGCTTGTCCAAGCGCGATGCTGTGACATTTTTTTTTTTTGACATAAATAATTTATTTTGTTCCTTAAAGGTTAACAAAAAAGAATACATAGAATAGTACAGCACAAATAGGTATTGATTTTTTTGACATTAATAAAGTTGAAGAATAACTCATACATAA
>CAJNOQ010007089.1:0-12741 GCA_905250885.1 Didymodactylos carnosus
GCGGAATGGCTGAGCCCCAATCCTCCGTGCGTCAAACAGAACCGAACTGATCATCGCTACATCCTGAGAGTCACTAACGGCAAAGCGATATTACACCGAGGATACTCACAATTGTTATAACATTAACCTTTCATGCATTTCTCACTTCTGTGCAGTTTTATTTTGAGATCTTTACACAGCAAATATTAACCGAGTTTATACAATAAGAAAGCCCCTATATTTGGTGTATTTCATGATAAAAAGAAACATTTTTGATACCAAAAATGAATGAAGAAAAATTGCAACTGTGCGAGCGACAGTAAATAGAAAGGATGTTATATATACCTATTCTCTCACTCACTGCAAGTTCTGTAAAATTGGTTAGTTTAGTTCTACTTTAAAAAGGTTCGAAAAGTAGATATAAACTGCAAAAAGTTCGAGTATAAAAGTAGTCTACTTTAAGAAATAACGTGCCTTATATAACAGGCATTGTTTTTCGTTTCGTTTAAAATGAGACCAAAAGCTCTGATATCGTCAATCTTACACGTGGAAAGAGTGTAAGATGCACGTAATGCAAACTTCAAGTAAAATTTGATTTTGGCATTATTATACATATTCAGATTCAGCTTAAGCTGATTATGAATAACACCTTCCGAGTCTCCAAAAGCCATTTCTTCATGGAGAAAAACTCAAATATTGAGAGGACCTGAAAAATACAAAAATCGTCTATGATGAAATTGACTTTTTGAGTTTGTATTGCAAGATGGAAGGCTTGAACTATATTTTTCTGAATCAGCATTGAAAACTGATTTAGAAAAAGGTTTTCAGTTCATTTCAGAGGTGAACAGTCGTCCCCATGGACGTCCGAACCAATGGCTGTTAACTGGGTATGACTCATTTTGTAAATCTATCTAGTTTTTTGGGTGAAGGGCTATATCCATGATTCACCATCAGATTGGCCAACACGCCAGCTTTAAAAGTACGTAGAGCTTTTTTCAAAATTCGTTTTCCTTGCTGAGAAAAACGGCTTTTTCTGCAAATCAAAGAGAAACAGCGATGAGATCTTTGGAAAACCAGACCGTGTGTAAAAATTTTCAATAGGGTTGTATTGGTTTTCTTCCATGCTATGATAGCTCAAGGTATCCTCTTCAAAATGAGAGTCAAGGGAGACCTTGGTTTTTGTGTCGGATTTCTTGCGAGTCCCAGGACTGGCACCCGCTGACTATTGGTAGCCTTGAAAACAGATGGACTATAGTAATCGATCATGCTGAGTCTTGTGGCAATATTTGTTTTTAGAAAAATTTCTAAAAGTCTAACGAAAAGCGAGTTTTACGAAAATTTGGGTTTTCAGGCTGTTTTCACCTATTAAAAAGTTCACTATTCACTCAATAAACATCAGAACGAGTTCAGACCTTCAGGATATGGGTGATTTTCTTCGCTAAACCTGATTATAGGATCGAAAAAATCGTCCCTAACTTGTTCTTTGAATAAGAGTCACCTTTCGGAGGGGGTGCTTCCACACAGGTCCACCCACTATTACGTTCACTATTAGCCGCGAAAATTTCACTTTACCCATCGTGTAGAGCATCAAAAATAACCTAAAGGTCTCGCTTACGCTTTTTTGAAAAAACGTGTGGAAAGTGGTTTTCTAGACACCTCAAGTTTTTGGTGAGAATGAACTCGAAGTACATGAAAATGAATGAAACACTGCTTAATTATACATTAAATTGTAGCTCTTGACGAGTTGATTCTAATGGTGAAGGAATTCGATCTCGATCTAACTTTACATTCGAGTGGTACTCAGTTTACTTGAAAAAGACCTCCATTTTCTTCTAAACACTTCGAAAATTTTTCGAGATTTTATCGGGATAGGAACTACTCTGTAGGATCTATAACTTTGCCCATACAACTATCCTCGGCACTTTTCAGTTTCACCCTCAGTCTTCCAGAAAACCCGTTAAAACCTTACTTCATGAAAAGAAAATTGAACTATTATGACTCTATATTCCTGTTCAGCATGAAGAATTTAATGTATTTCAACGTTTTCTGAGAATTCTTTGTTTTTCCGTACCGCAATTTTCTACGCGGATTTCTGGAAAACTGAGGGTGAAAAATGGAAAGTGCCGAGGATAGTTGTGTGGGCTAGATCGAGATCGAATTCCTTCACCATTAGAATCAACTCGTCAAGAGCTACAATTTAATGTATAATTAAGCAGTGTTTCATTCATTTTCATGTACTTCGAGTTCATTCTCACCAAAAACTTGAGGTGTCTAGAAAACCACTTTCCACACGTTTTTTCAAAAAAGCGTAAGCGAGACCTTTAGGTTATTTTTGATGCTCTACACGATGGGTAAAGTGAAATTTTCGCGGCTAATAGTGAACGTAATAGTGGGTGGACCTGTGTGGAAGCACCCCCTCCGACAGGTGACTCTTATCCAAAGAACAAGATGGGCATTATATGACTGAGTTCGACACGATTAAAGAACACACTAATTGATTAATTGTTTAAAATTTAATATACAAACTAATTGATTAAAATCTGATTTGGCTTCCTGACGAATTGTAAATATATATGTCGGAGTTCAGATTAAAATCCAGTTGAGTTTAAACCTGAACTAGTTCAAATCGAAATTTTAATAAAAACTAGGTGAAATCGAAATTTGAATGTGAACTAGTTCGTTTGAAAAGCAGTTTCGGAATGAACTGGTACATTCCAGAATTTCGATTTCACCTAGATCTAATCAAAATTTAAATCTGAACTGACAAAGCTGACTAGATGCATTTGAAACTCAACTGGATCAATAATGCATTTCAAAACGAACTAGTTTGTTTCAAACTGAACTAGACGGTACTAAAATGCAGTGCCGTTCAAGTTAACTTATATCCTTCTTATAGCAACCTCTTTTCTTTTGATACTGTGAAGTTTAATAAAGCAAGAAAACAAAAACGAGCAAATATATGTTTTTAGCAGTTTTCATATTTTGTTGCTTTTTCTCCATGCCATTTTGTACAACATTTATGATTATTATTTTTGCATGGACATCGTTTTGTATTACAGGCACCAGCGTATTTCTATCATAATACCAGTTTGTGTTGCTACAGTATACAATATTTTACCATTTTCAGTATTGCATCGTACTACTTAACACGGCAAAACTGTGGAGGAACTGTTTGTTCTATCAACATCAGAAATCTTTAAGCCAATTCTATCGCTAATAATATACGGGTGATTCCATGGGAAACCTCCCACTATATGTAAAATGTTCTTCAAACTCGATCAAACTTTCAGCGTTTATTCAACTATCCTTCGTAACTATTGAAATATATTTGCTTTTCCGAAAAAGTTATACCCTTGGGCGGTGGAGGTGGCACATACTTCCGATTAGGGTCAACTTGAAATCATTGTTCTCTACCAATAAGCGACATAGATGGTATCTAAACATATATTCGTGTACTTCAAGTCATGCCCTTTATAACTGCCTAATCAGAAAAATTCTCAGAGTCTACATTCTATTTTTTTAATAATCAAAATATGCCCTTTTACCGAAAATGGTGGTAAAATGGTAAAGCTTTTTTCCTTACACTATCCACTTTTAAGTAACAGCAATATATGTAATCAATTCCTCTCTTTATAAGCTATCAATTGCTATATAACCAACTTTTGGATATAAACGGTTGCTTGGCGGTAGAGCTTGTATTAGTATCAGTGCATGAAAAATGATAAACTTTTGATGACTAAAAAAGAAAATCCCTATATTCCCAGACAAATTCAGATCAGCAGATTTGTAGTGCTAAACGTGCTCTACAATTGGGCATTACCGCTTTCCATTCCTCTTAATAGTTCTTGAAATTTTCGACAACGAAGTTCAGCAGTAGCCATATGATAATTGCGGTCGGTCTTTTGCCATATCTCGCCTAAGATACATCCGAAAATGTTGAAACCTGCTACTATAGACTAATTTTACATGGAGATTCTGAATTTGATGGGAAAAAAAATAAAATAAATCATATAACCGATCTCTAGCAATGGCTCATATATGCTTTTGTATCACAGTGGGCAATTTTGACTAGGCACGTGGACGTATGCTGTAGAAGTGGTACGTAAGTCTATAAACATATTTTTTATAGGTTTTTGGATATGCTCTTTCCAATGATGAGATTTCCGAAATCCAAAAATAATTTTTTCTGGGTTTTCTGAAGACCAGATCTCTAGATATAATAATATATTTCAATAGTCACGAAGGATAGTTGAATAAACGCTGAAAGTTTGATCGAGTTTGAAGAACATTTTACATATGCGGGAGATTTTCGGTGGAATTATCCATATGTTCTTTGACGTTTAGCTAAATTGGTAATATATTTCAGTAATGGTGACTGAGCATTACAGAGATAAGACTTTTCACCTTCTTCTCGAGTTTCTTATGATGATGATCGTATACTGGATTACAAGTACTAAGATCACGGATAGCACTTGAGCTTGCACTAGTGGATGGCTCAAAACTGCTCGAATCTTCGTCATATTGAATGACTGTGTCCTTATCGGATGAGTCTATTATTGAATTTAACCATGTATTCGGGTCATCATTGTTATTCATGTTCTCTTCAGCATCAACAATTGCATTTTGGTGTGAATTTTGTATTCTATCATTAATTGGATAATTTATTATTGAATTATTATTATCATTATCTTCTTCATTATCAGATTTATTATGATTGTACAATAAGTCATCATTATCAGTATCCGATTGTGAGACTGTTTTATTAAATTCTTCAAATAATGTTGCTACATCTAGTGGCAAATTTTCTTCTAACATAATACCTTTTTCAATATCAGATATAGCCGAATTATTATCATCATTCTTTTTCATTTTTTGTTGGATACGTTTCCAAAAATCTTCGTCAGACCGAGGTTGCTGACCGAATACCATCTCAAATGGTGTCTTTTTCGTAGTTTTTGCGATACTGGTATTAATAGCCAGCATCACTAGAACAAGAAACAAGAAATTAATAGTACCGGTCATCACTACTTTTAGTCATCCTACCCGGATCTAGTCCATCAGGCCAGTCTGCCGTTTGATTGGAATCTAAAAATTTACCAAGAAGCTTCTGAACGACCGCATTATCACGCTCAACCAAGCCCTGTGACTGAGGATGTCGGGGACGCCCATTTATAATAATCAAATCCGTCCATGTTGTTTTCAAATCATAAATTACGTGAGCAACAAACTCCCGTCCGTTGTCTGACTGTAAAATCTTTGATGGTCCAAACTGGAAAAAAATTGATTTTAATATTTGTGCAACATTTGCCGTAGATTCTGCGTAATTTTAATTTTTCCGACTAGACCCTCGTTTTTAGCGTAATTTTTGTCTATAGGCTTTTCCCAGCTTAAATAAGTTCTAGGACAAAAAATCTTTTACCAGCGAATGGAGCATTTTTCAAAGTATATTAATCACTGTTTGAACCACTAAAAGGTCAACTTTCATTTTTTCACCAAAAGCTTGCCTGGATGCACACTGTGTATAGCACACAATTATGTCTTGTTTTCGTCTCATTCCCGGCAATGTTCATTTTTCCACGACTCGTACGGTAATTCCAACATCCATCGCCTTTCAGAACTCCTATTATTTGATCTTCTTGAACTGACATACAGTGCATTTGGTGGTAACGTATAGGATTACGGTAACGCGGTCCTCTCACGTTTCTCTAGGGTCCAGATGCATCAGTAAGTTTACATACAACTATTTAGCTGTTATCGTTAAACTTTATTTTACTTACTAACTACTGCATCAAATTTCTCGTGCAACAACTCTTCTACTTGCAATAGTTAAATACATCAAAACCATAAAAATTTTCAGTGTTTCAATCACTATCCAAAGATAAAACGTCTTTTTTTTGGATTTGAAAAGATTTTGCAAATCACTATATATTTTATTTGTCGGCGTCAGATAGACGAGAATATACAAAGCGCTATTAGCGTTTTTCATAATACGTTTTTCATCGTCATTAGACTATATTTTATGTTGTTTCAAGAATAACCATACTGTCTATTTTTGGCTGGAATGAAAATAAAATGGATTGTATAAACATCCAACGGATACAAATGATTAATAAATTCTGTACATTTGTATCATCTATTACACAAATAGCTGACTCTGAAGGCGGCTGTTTATACCATCCATTTTATTTTCATTCCAGCCAAAAATAGACAGTATGGTTATTCTTGAAACAACATAAAATATAGTCTAATGACGATGAAAAACGTATTATGAAAAACGCTAATAGCGCTTTGTATATTCTCGTCTATCTGACGCCGACAAATAAAATATATAGTGATTTGCAAAATCTTTTCAAATCCAAAAAAAAGACGTTTTATCTTTGGATAGTGATTGAAACACTGAAAATTTTTATGGTTTTGATGTATTTAACTATTGCAAGTAGAAGAGTTGTTGCACGAGAAATTTGATGCAGTAGTTAGTAAGTAAAATAAAGTTTAACGATAATAGCTAAACAGTCGTATGTAAACTTATTGATGAAGATGTGTTTCAAATAGATGCAAAACAGTGTGAAAAATATGATCCCTATACGTTTAATTTATAACAAACTTTGCTTAAATCAAATCATTGAAATGAGCCTCTATATACTATACCGCCGTTCTCTTCTAGCCAAATATATTATAACAAAACAAAACAAAAAATCATCTTCTTTCAACTAGTTGATCTGCAGATGTCTCATTTTGCACTGGACTACTACTCAATGTATTTTTCATTGTTGTATATTCATGAACAAGTTCTTTGGTCAGAGCTGGTATATATCCACTATTTTTAAGACATGGTATGATAATGAGTGATAAAACTGAGCTTAAAAGTGTCAGAAATGTAAATAACCAAAATAATAGTCGATCCATAATAAGTGCCATTAATTTCCATTCGTTAATAATTTCGTTTCTCTCTTCTTCATTCTGTTGTTTAACAATTAAATGTTTCAAATGTTTTTCTAATAAATACATGTTTGAATTAAATAGATGATGGTGAAGAGACGATGAATTTGAGTTTTGTATGGTCTTTGGTGAATGTTTTTGATAGTCTGTACGAGATGATGAACGTGGACGTATAAGTAAAATAGGCGGTGTTGCCTGACGAATATTGTGAGAATTTGGGCGCAAATTACCGTTACTGACAGGAACACGTGTTTCTTTACGTAACGATTGCTCATCATCACTTTCAGCTGGTGTTGATAATCTTTTTTTATACATTCGTTTTCTTGTGGAATATTTTACTTTACTATAACATTTATAAACATCATCGCTTAGTGTGAGATTATGCTCATTAGCATAGATGGCCACGGTTTCATGCATGCCAATTATGGGTGCAATGATGTGTACAAGTGTATATTTAAAATGATGTGGAACACGTGTGACAACAGGACCACTGTGATGAAGTTGTAGAACATAAACTGTGAGAACAATGGAAAGTGATGTAAGACCCATAACAATGGTTAAATAAATTTCAATTAATGGTACCATTTCAGATGTGGCCGGCATTGATTCAGCAATAAGTAACATGAAAACGGAAAATGCGAGTAGAACAGTGATACCTAATGTAATCTTTTCACCACTATCAGGTGGCAGCCAGAATCCGAGAAGAGATAGGATAGATAGCCAAATACAGGGAAAAATAATATTGAACATATAATATAATATTCGACGTCGAATATGAACTAAAAATAAAACAAATGATTAAAATATGATAATATGTCGGTAATTCTTACATTCTTTTCTTTTTACACATAATCTTCTAAACTGAATAATTAAAAGTGAAAAATATATGTTGACGGTGTCCGCTTTAATTCATAACTTCACAAACCTTCTCTTCGTTTTTTTTCCAATTCTACAATGTGTTTAGTTTTATTTGGTGCAGAAAAATGACACTAACTTTAGAATTGATGATTCTGCTTAGCAAGTAAAGAATGTCGATCATTATTATGGTAAATGAGCAAAAAACAAATTTTATTTGAAAAAAACGGTTATACACTATACCATAAATAGTGATATCAGGATAATATATTCCCGGACAACATGGATAAGTAACATCATTTCGTTTAACGATAACATTAATAATAAGCCATTCACCCGATTTTATGTAATTTGACATATCAACATTATCACGACGTTTTGTTAAATTGACTTGAGCAGCATCATATGTCCATGATCCAAATTTTAATTTGCATAACTGATCTAAAAACAATATCGTATGAAATACAAAATCTATAGTTTTAAAATATCATACTAAATAGATATTTACCATCAAATGGAAAGAATGTCACATCAATTTTACATGATGAACGAAATTTAGCTGGTGGTGGCCAAAATACATGGCCAGTTGAATCAACCATTGCTTTACTTTGATAATAACCTTAAAAATAGTATATATGAACTAAAATATTTGTTTAATATGCAGATTTGTTCATGTTGTTTATACCTTGTGTATAGTCATCAGCACTATTATACAATACAATATCTGGTAACCATATTTTGGAACATGGTAAACGTAGTGTACTTAAACCATTGAAATCAGATGCATTCCATATTAATCGTTGATCAAACCATTCCTACCACAATATTAGAATATATTGGAATAATATAACGTTCAAGATCGAATGAACCATTCTTTACCTGTTCAAGCCAAATATTTGTGGTTAAAACTTGATTTTTTTCATCCTAAAATAAATTGCTAAGTTTAGACGTTTTTAGAACTTAAGTTTAGATTTCTAATCAAGGACTGTCCATCACGAACGAAGTTTTGAAAGAGAGATAAAGAGGAATGAAAAACAATAAACATCATTGAATGGATTTTTTCAGCTATAAAACTTTTCTGTTGACCAAGAAAGACAGCCTCAGACCCAGAATTCAGATACCCTAAGTACACAACGTTAAGAACAACGTGATTTGACGTTGAAATTTGTGTTTTGAGTCTAACTTCTGCGCTGTTTATCCGGAAAAAGTACATTATATTTTTATAAAAATGGTACCGTTGCATTTCAAAGGTACCCTGAGCTCCGATATGAAGTTGATTTTGATCTTTCTCATGACGATAAAATATTTTTCTGTTTAGTTTCAATTTAATGAACTGTTTGATAAATAATAATAAGCGTAAGAGTTTTTTCAACGACGACATCTAAGACATTTCAATTCTTCAAGAGTTTCTAAGGAATCACTCACTTCATGCCTGACAAATCCGAATTATCTTTCTATCATACTGCCTTTTAGGTGAAATTTCGTAGTGACCATCTTTGATGGAAAAAATATGCGGTTCGTCAAAAATACACGAGGCAGAGTGAGTATCTTCCACTAGGCAGACATAAAGTTTTTCTACCATCGAAAATGATCGTTTTTGACTTCGAATGATTCTCCGTTTCAGAAAATAGCATTCTCGCAAGAGAAAAACCTAATTCTGAACTTTTAGTGTTTGATTAATATATGGAACTTTTTAAATGGGAAAAGAAATCATAGAAAATGTTTCAGAACTACATTTATCGCATTCACCGTAAATGCACTATATATAAACTAGACGGCAATCACGCTAGCGAGTGAATGCGGTGCGAAGCAGAAACAAGAGAATGAAGGATACGGCAACAGAGAACTCAGTTTTTTTTGTTAAATTATGTACAATATTGTTCCCAGGAAAGAACTGATTAAAGTGTAGATTAGTCACGTAAAAGAGTAATTGTCTTTTTCTGCTACTGATTCATTAAGCTTCAAAATGTTTGTTGAGATGCTCTCTGTGAATAAAAGAAAAAGGCTGAATTCTGGCTTTGTCATAAAAACTGCGTTATTATCTGTAACACAGTAAAGCGTCTAGTGGCTAGTCATTGCGTTAATTATACGTTGAATACGTATAGAGGATAGTCATAAAATGAATCACACGATATGCGAACACTCTGCTTTAAAAGTACTAGTATGACTCAGATTAATTATCCATTTTTTTTGAAAAATTACAGGTCCCAAACGTTCAAAATACCTTCTTTCAAGCCTTCTGGTTAGTGACTGAATTAGCCACAAAGTCTCAAAAGAGGACATTTACTAATTCGGTCTCACAGTTCACCTGCTCCCGTTTAAAATTTTACGGTAGCCTTTCTAGTTTACGAAAACGTCGTTACAGAAAATGGCAGTTTTGTACCGTAGAAAGTAAACACGCAGTTTATTACTATAATGCGGTATGCTTCGCACTGCATTAACAAACATTCTACTAGATTTTAGTATCAGATTGAGGTTTAGGAAATACATGACACTGATCATACATCTGCGGAAACTTAGTGACCTTTGAAAATATTTTTTTTCTCCAAAGCTGTAAGTTCAAATGGAGATATTTATCTATCCATGTCTCGAAGGAGTTTAGGTTCATAAATCTAAATCATTTTTGCTTATAACTTGGTGGGGTAGAATAAAAAATATGTTTTATCGTGTTGCACTGTGTTTATACGCTAATTTTTAAATAAGTGTTTTCCCCAAGAGTCATAACAACTAGAATAAAACTTGTTAAGACAATAGTTAACCCATTTCTTAAAGTATATTTTCTCCTATTTCAATCTAGAAAGAGTACACTTTCAAATTTTGACCAAATGTTGACCTCGATATACACTGTGTGAGGTTAAGAAACGTTAGAAATGTGAAATAACTCTTTGTATAATAATAACGGATGTCTGATGTTCAACAGCATCTTTATCATGTTTGTTTTTCTTTAACTAGAGTTAATTAACAGTATAATACGAATGAAAATAGTTTTTTCTATGAAAAAACTTTGTTCATAGCGGAAAACAAATTGGCTTTGTTTGAGAGAAATAATTCTATCCGGTAACGATCCTTGTTTCCGAACACTTCTCTTTTCAATTAGAATACACACAATGGTTCATATTTGTCTAAAATGCTTTCTATTAATAAGCTTTTAGAAAGAAGTCAATATTAGTTTTTTGTTGATCATCAATATAAATAAATGTGAAAGATAATATATCCTTTCATATTCTGTTAATCGGCAAATATAAATGGTCATAGTAAAAAAGATTATGACTCTAGTATATATATTTCAATTATCACATTTATCTATTGAAGATATTTTAATACAGTCACAGTATTTTACCTCTATCATTCATCATACCAACAATTAGTTTGAGACATCAGCATTCGAGCGTATACATTCCGAATAATTTAATTTTCTTGTTTTTATTCGCAAAGAATATATCAAATATTTTTAGAAAAAAAGAAAAAAGTTTGTCTAACAAATTTCCATAAGATATAAGTACAAATTCATTCAGCCTTTTCTTTAATCATTCAACTGGAATAAGAACTGCTTTGAATTTGAATAATTTCTAGATGATTATTCTTCTATAATCTTCTCTAAATTTTTACGTGACAGATACTCGTGTATCATAACACGGATTACTTTGAAATTTTGTCTACACTCATTGATATCGAGAAGAAAACATTAGGTAACTAAGTACAATAAGAGAAGTAAAATGAAAATCGAACTTTTTTTAAATTGTTAATTATAAATGAATAAGTGATACGAAAAAATACTCAATAATTCTCTACTCCTCCGATGATATGTGAAATGTTTAACTATTAATATACAAAATTTGACTAAAATATCTTATGTTCAGTAACAATATTTTTGATTCCGCAAAGTTTAAGCGAGAGTATTTATTCTGATTTGTGAAACGAAAACTTTTTTTAAATATAAATAACAGAGTAGAAGAACAAATTATTATATAAGTACAATTGCTATAATAGTTAATGATATATATATATATATATATATATACTCTTCGTCTCATGCGACTGAATTCTTTTAAAGTTAAATAGTCAAAAGAAAAAATATTAATAAATAGAAATATGGAAAAAAGCTGAACTACACTTAAAAATTATGCGGATGTGACTAATTATATTTCCTGGGGTGTACATAAAAAAAATATATTTATAGTCATAATTTAATGCATTCTTATTTTATTTATTTTCAGTAGGCTAAAATAGATACAAATGAAATCGGACAAGTCCAATTATCTTAGTTTTTAGTCGACACAGTCTGATCTTTAGAAAAAAATCGGTGGGAGTGAAAAGTTTGACAAGTAGACTAACTAAATTTTCTTAAAAGTTAAAAAAAAATAAGAAAGTAATATAAATACAATACATACCATATCGGATAGTTGTGTTAATGCAATACCAAATGCTACACTAACTGTATTTGATGCATTATACACCGGTCTTGCTGATGGATCATAATTTCTTAATAATTGTGCCATTAAACGTTGTTCATCCGGTACCGTGTCTGAATCATTGTAAGCTAAATTGTATAAATAATTTGAATAGAGTTGAGTATTTGCTACATTATTTGGTGGTAAATAATTCTGATTCTGTTGTTGATTTTGTTGATTAGTATGTAGATTAGCCGCATTTGGAGAAAATGTTAAAGAATAAATTTGTGAAATAAAATTTAAAATTAAAAATATAATGATACTAAATGATACTGATACTGTAGAATAGAAAAAGAACAACAATGGATGATAAAGAGCCATTGATAATTCATCTGTAAGATCTATTTCTATATAATGTAAAAGAAGAATAGATATATGGAATGATATGGTATGAATAAAAAAGACAAAAATGAGCATGTAGTGCTATTTTTTTTTTTTTTTTTTTTTTTGGGAGGTTTTTGGTTTTATCATTTTCACAAACAAAAACAACGAAAAAAACGCCCCAAAAAAAAAAAAT
>CAJNOQ010007090.1:0-12740 GCA_905250885.1 Didymodactylos carnosus
ACTATGTGTTTTGTTGACATAAAGATTTAGTGTGTTCGAAAATGAAACCTATTTTGTGTGGTCTTTGAAAACATTCTTGGATGTATTTTGACTTTTAAAAACTATTTCATGATGTATGTTTTATTTGTTGTCATTGTAAAATGTTGTCTTTTCTTTGTGATATTGAAGAAGTGAGTAAATAGTAAGCAAAAGTTGACGAACAAAAACAGGTGCTCTAAAAAATAGAAACACTTAGTTATAATGATGATGAGAACAAAAATTTTTTGGATTAAAAGAACAAAATCGGTTGATTCGATTGATGTACGTATAAAAAGAGATTTTTATATTGTTTTTTAATAAGTACATTGGTAAATACTTGTTCGAAGATGAAAATTCAAGAGTAGTAAAGTGTTCGATCAAATGAATTTTTACAAATGTTTTTAGAAAATGACAATTATTCATAAAAACTTAATTTACTAATTGTCAACATTTTTACTTTATGAATGACTGATTCATTTTGATGGTCAGGTAATAAAAAAATACTCTGTAATTTTTGTTTCGAAGATTGATAGAAGTTGGAAAATATAATATCGATTTGAACGGCTATTTCCGGGTAGGTTAATGTAAAGCAAGAACATTCAAGTAATTAACGTTTTCTTGCGAAGTTTTTCGTAATTATTTACATTTTTTTTATCAGTTAACAGAACTCATTGATCTGAAAACAAAAGCGCTTTGATCTGCAAAATTGATCTGACAAAAAAAAATTCAGTAGTAGTACACACTCGATAAGTTTTCTTGTTTCATCCGAAGTTGATGAATAGGCTGTTTTTTATGAGACAAGCTTTTTAGTTTGATTATATATGCTTTCACTATATTCTGTGAACTTCAGCAGGTTTTTTTGTCGTTCTTAGATGTAGACTATATAAGAAAAAAAATGACTAAAAATTGTACAGTAGAACATGTACAACATGAAAAAATTTAAGCAAATATACGTTTTTTCAATAAATAACAGGATCCAAAATTTTAGACAAAGTCATATGATATTAGATAGAGTTACGTTTTTTTTTGTACAGTAGCACTTTTCAAATGACATCCTATTATACATCATTGGCAAAAGTTACCCTGGTAAGTGTCGTCTAAATGACACTCTCATTCATGCTAAATTGACAGAGTTAAAGAGATGAAGATGAACGGATTACAAAACACTCATTGCTCGTCGATGCACAAGTAGTACATCGAATTTTTCATGCGTCTATCAGAGAATTGAGGCAGAAATGTCAAGTTTTTACTAATAGTTTTTTGTACAATGTGTATAATCACATAGAGACCAGTAATAATCAGTCGACTAATAAACAAAATGAAAAAAAAATAGATATTATTTCTAGGACTATTTCTACTGTGCTGTAAGTAGCATAGGAACAAAGTCAAATTAGGATTTATAAGTTGAAAGTATTCTCATAACTTCGATGCTAATTTTGCTTATGCACGATATGGATATTAATAGTTGTTGCATGTGTTCGAGATTATGTGTTATAAAATAATATTTCTCTTGTTTTTTATATTTCGTTGATACCTATTAGATACGCTCAATACTTATTTGTTTATCTTTACACTAGTACAAGAAGTTGTGTTAAAGATATTAATTAGTTTTCTTATTTTCTTCCGAAATCACTAATATCTCATCTGTACTAAACAAGTTTAGTCCAAAAAAAAGAAAACGAACTAATCAATCTATCATAGTAAACCATTTTCATAGTTAGAAATAAAAGAATGTCATTATCTGGACAATGTCCAGCTGTGAAACGTCACACACAATTTCTTTAGTTATTATATATCAGTAAGTGTGAAAAAAACAGATAGAATTCTACCATTAAAATAACAGTCAAAAATTGTAGTAATAGACAAGTACATCATACTAGCAATTTATTATACATAAAATAGTATGCAAACTTTGTAATATTTTTTTTTTACTCTGAAGAAGATAGCCATAGGCAGAAAAGAAAAGTAAATGTAATCTTCTTTAATCATCCGTTTGATTATAATGATACATGACAAAAAGAGTGAAGTTCTTTATTTATTAAAATATGAAGGACAACATCATTTGTTCTATCTCTTTGTTCTATTATTGACCTTTTTTATTATGTGTTTTCTCTATAATACTAATTTCATTTTCGCTATGTAAAAAAAAAAAAAGATAATTTTTTTTTTCTTCCATCGGTCATCAGTTACGTGTGATGTCTTCTGATTGTTACATGTGAGAAGAGATTTTCAAAAAAAAAAACGAGGAAAAGGGGAAGTAATATATATGTAGAGAGAGAGAGATGTGTTTATGTGTACAATACTCGTACGTACGAAGTTGAACAACTCAAGTCTTTTTAGCCCTTGAATGGAAGAGAGAAAAATAGGTGAAGAAGAAGAAGAGAAACGGAACGTCGAAGATGGACACACTAGATCTCTCTTTCCTATTCTTATTCTACGACGGGCGTGTGTGCAAGTCATATTTATATCTTAGATGTGAAAGAAAAGAGAATAAGAATAATGTTTCATGTATAGTTGTAAAAAGTTTGTAATTATTAATTAATTAATAGTCTAGATTTTCGAAATGGCTACATCACAATTTCAACAATACAAAACATTTGAAATAACAACTCCACGACGATTAGTATGTATCATCGATATTCTTGAAATTAAACACACAACAACTCTCTCTATTGTTATTATCTGTATTTTAAAATCTATCACAATGTTAAATAAATAAGTTAGCATAGATTTTCTAGACTTTTATTAAGAGTTTAATAGTTACCATCTATTTCTTTAAGAATTACCGTGAAAATATATTTCATTTCAAACATCAGGTGTATGGATGCAAGTATAATCAGTTTAGAAGAGCCGACTGTCAGTCGTGTGGGTGTTTTTTAAGAATATAACGTAATAGGAGAAATTTAGAATATTAGAACAAGATGCACGAATTCACAGTAGATTAATCTATTTTGAAAAATATTTTTTGTGTAAATAATAATCATTTCACAAAGAGAAAAGACTCAAGATAGAGAGATATATGAAACGTAGGTTCAGATACCTTGACGAAAAATTTCAATTACCTTTTATATCAGCCTTGAATCACATACAGAAGGACAATAGACAGACGATGTTCAATCTTAACGAATAATCACTATTTTTGAAGAGTCGATTGAGCTTTGTATGTTAATTTCAAGTGGCAAATTGTGTATGCAGTATAAGAGAGAAAACAAATATATGTTTAATTGAATATAAACAAAGATTAATTTTGCGAGAGATGAGATTTCTATTTTTCAATTAATTTTGTCGTTGTTGATTGTTATAAAACTAAATGAAGTGAAAAATTCTTCGCTCATTGAATCTTGTTTATGAAACATCAATCATGATGATCTATGTTTACATATCTACGCCTATGTCATCATTAGGATTCGGTCAGTATCGATAAAAAAAACAACAGTTATGTGTTCAACATAAGATGACAGACATATGCACACAAACATGACACTCAACAACATACGGAATAATCAATCTATATGTCTCAACAGTAAAAGATAGCCTAAAAAAAATTGTTATCTGAAAAACAACAATAACAATAGTAGGCATTGTTACGGTAAATAAAACAATAGTATTCATTCACTCTAAAACAAAACTTTATAAACAGAATATATGAATGCCTTGTTGTACGAAATAAATAATTTTATCAAATTTGTTTAAAGGGAATTAGTCTCTGTAATTAGAGAATGAACTCATTTATTACACATTCTTGTGTGAGTTTTGATCATATCGACATTCTTAGTAGTTCTGATATACTTCTGCAGTATGAAAAAAAAAGACTTTTAACTGATATATGCACAACTTCAATCGTTGTACAGAATATAGATACAGAACGGTGAATTTAGTTTTGTAGTTTACTACAAAGCTAAGTTCACATGTTCGAATCTCTATTCGTACAAAAATTGATTTTGTGTTTTTCGATAGTTTTAGTTTAGAATACTATAATGGAATATTCTTCCGCTTGTATTCTGACAGAATAAAGCTTATATAAAAAAACAACAACTGATATATCGTTCCCTATTTATTATAGCGTCGTGGCGAACCCTATTTACGCACAACAACTCCGTCTGCAAGTCCCTCTTCATCGACTACAACTCCCGTTAAAACTACAACAGTCACTCCTACTCATCAATCCTCTACAACAAATAGCAGTGTCACCGATTCATCACAATCGTTAACATCACCGACAAGTACTCCATCATCACTGAATGGTAGTTTAGCTCCATCAACTGCACCTCCTCCTCCACCTCCTCCACCTTTACCACCCTTGTTACATGTAACAAACGGCTCTTCACGTCCATCTCAAGATTCGACTAGTCAATCAGCCGCTCTTCACAGTTCACTCTCCCATACAATAACATCAAATGGTGATTACAGATCTACATTGTATCCCTCAATTAATAATCAAAATGGTCTCTTATCATCCACTCCGATTCCCCCTCCACCACCTGCTTATTCATCCAATTCGACTCTATCGAGATTAGTCCAACATCGAGATGAACCAAGAAGAAAAGAGTCCGAGAGTTCGAGTTCAACGACGAATACGAAAACAGCAGTTCATGATCAACAACAACTTCAACCACAACAAAGAATTCGAGAAATTAGTAGCAATGTTGGATTTGTAAGTGCTGAATATATCTTTATTTTATTTATTCTAGATGTTCAATCTGTTCTTTTTTTCTTCTCCCAGGTATCATTGCCGGATCAAGTACACCGTCGTGCTGTTAAACGGGGATTTGAATTTAATCTTATGGTTGTTGGTAAGTCAAGCAGTAAATACGAACAGTTAGGTCATTGTATCGAAAAGGTTATACATGTTTATAAATAATGTCGTGATTAGATTCAGATGTGATGAATATATATAAATCTATCGAGGAATGATGCCCTTTGTGTAGAAAAGAAAGAAATTTAATGCTTTTACTATCTGAATTTTTTATCTCGATCTCTACGACTGTGCATGCTTCTCTACAATTTATTATAAAATATATATGCCTATTTGAACAATGCATACATATATCACTTAATATGATACTATCATAGTATGTCTAAATGACGGAAAAATAATTTTCTATAATAGATTGTTTGGAATAAAGACATACACCTAATTCTGTGATATATATCGTACAAGGTTACTGCTTAAGTTTGATAAATACTGATCAACATTTTTTTGAAGTTAAACAAATAAATAAGAAAAGATGATATTTCCTCATTAAAGTCTATCTAGAGTATAATGATTTGCATTATATTAAAGTAGAACTTAATTTGATGTTCAGCTTTTTTTTTCGCAGTATTCTATGACATACAAGTGTGCCTTTTGTCTTATTTAGGTCAATCCGGTTTAGGTAAATCAACATTTATTAATACATTGTTTCAAACTGAATTATATGGACAAGATTTTCCATCTACTGTTCATCGTAAAAAGAAGACCGTATCGATCGATTCATCAAGTATTATTCTGAAAGAAAAAGGTGTTCAATTACGTCTAACAATTGTTGATACACCTGGATTTGGAGATGCTGTTGATAATAGTAATTGGTATATAAATTAAATACGCACACCGCATACATACATAACTCTAATTTTATCTTAAACTTGATGTTTTAATTTAGTTGGCAGCCAATATTGGATTATATTGATTCGAAATATGAAGAATTTTTAAATGCTGAATCACGAGTCATTCGTCGACAAGCATCCGATAATAGAGTACATTGTTGTTTATATTTCATCTCACCAACAGGACATAGGTAAAAATCGACAAATAAACATTTGCTCATCCTTCAATTGTACTCACCTTGTCTGTTTCAGTCTTCAACCGCTTGATATTGAATTTATGAAACGTTTACATGATCGTGTTAATATCATTCCCGTTATAGCCAAAGCTGATACTCTAACATCTGATGAATTGAGAATATTTAAAAAATCAATATTACAAGATATTCATAATGAAAAAGTGAAATTATATGAATTTCCAGATTGTGATGATGATGAAGAAAATAAATTAACAAAAACATATAAAGTGAGTTTAAATTTTTATAAAGTAAGTAGATATTTATATATATTTTTTATTTATAGGAAAAAGTTCCATTTGCTGTTGTCGGTAGTAATATTGTATTGGAACGAGCAAATAAACGAGCGAGAGTTAGACAATATGCGTGGGGAATTGTCGACGGTGAGTTATAAAAATGATAACTGATATTTCATGTTTTATCTCGTTTATTCTACTCATTGTAGTGGAAGATGAAGCTCACAGTGATTTTATTGCATTGAGAAGTATGCTTATCCGGTAAGTTATTTCTGTGTTATTTACAAATCTAGTTACATATCTTCATATGTTTTTGTAGAACAAATTTAATTGATTTACGTGATGTCACTCATAATATTCACTATGAAAACTATCGTTATAAGAAATTAAGTCATTCAACGAGTAGTGGTACGACGGGTACAGATTCAACTAAAGCCGGATCAAATAAATCATTACAATCAAACAAGTATGTTCAATATGCAGTATCATTTGTTAAACTCTTAAAATTATTTCTTTTTCTTTTTTTATAGAAATTTTTTTTCACAATTAGAAGATGAACGTGCTGAAACTGAATTACGTTTAGAAAAAATGAGTCGTGATATGGAAGCCGTTTATCAATCAAAAGTAACAGAAAAATTACAAAAATTAGAAGAAAGTAAACAAAATGTAAGTTCATCTCATTTTACTTAATTCTTCGTATATGAAGTAACGTGTATTTAACTATAGGTTTTGAAAACTCAAGAATCATATCGTCAAAGTTTACAACAAGAAGATGAACGTTTAAGTTCGAAACGAGAAGAATTTGAAAAACATCGACGAGAATGGGATGAAAGTTCAAAAGTATTTGAATCAAGTGGATCATTAACGTAAGTCTAAGAAAGAATTTTTAAAGAAAAACCTTGTCCATTTATAATATGTATTATTAGAAATGCGATATTTATTTATTTTAGAAAAGCCAAAAAGGGTTTATTTTAATCTACTGATCTTATTCTACGAGTGTGAGAACTTTTAGTCTCGAATATTTGTTATGTGTGTGTGCGTGTGTGTGTGTGCTTATTACATCGAACGATTTTCTCTTTATTATTTTCGTGTTATTATATCTTGTATACTTATCGTTTTTCTTGTTGCATATAAAAAAACTTCGTTTTTTTCGTTGTCTTTTGCTATTTATTTTGCTTTAGAAAATACAAACGAAAATTATCTAGTTTATAATCTGTTTTTTTTTACCTTCTCTATGAAAATTCGGATCTGTTGTTATTGCTTATAGTAAAAAAAATTTTCACTCAAAATAACAACAACATACAACAGTTTTGTCTCACTTTTTTTTGTTTGTTTGTTTTACTACTTTATTCGAATATATAAATTCGAATTTTTTTGAATAAGGAGAATAACGAAATAAACAACGACTAAAGTCTATTTCTATTTTATAACAGTATACTGACCTGACCAGTAACAGAAGATTTATGATGTGTTTCAATCTAATGTACAGATGATTCTAGCGAAGAATACGTAGAAAATGTGTGGTTATACATTTGAAATATGCATTAGATGCAGATGTCTATGTCCAGCAACAGAGTGGTCGCTTTGCTCCGTAATGACAAAGTAATGAAATGTTTTTGTTACCATCGGCCTCTGAAGTCAAGAACATTTAGAGGCATTTAAAGACATATGACTAGGAGAAGACCACATTTATGCGATCTTGAACATGAGAAAAGTCGTGCGGATTAAAAGAGGAAAGAAGAACAATTAAAAAAACATCAGGGGGTCGTATCACGAAAAAAGTCTAAGTTTAACACCGACTTAAGTCCGGGGACTTAAACCGTATTACGAAAAGACTTATGTTAGTGATTTGTTTACTTTTTGAAAGTCGTTGACAACAGTGGCAAACTTGAGACAAAAACCCGCAAAATAACGAAATATTTATTCTCTAAACCTTAGAAAGTCGTTTTCGTCGAATCAAATCGTTAAATGCCTGAGCAATTCCAAAAATGTATCGATGATTTAAGTCTGACTCAAGTTTTCGGTCCTAACTTTAAGACTACATTTTCCATGACTTTCACCCTATGACTTAAGTTTTTTTGTAATACGGTGAAATTTAAGTCCAAAGACTTAAACGGAGCTTAGTAACGGAGACTTAAGTGCAAATTTTGACTTAAGTCAGACTTAAGTTTTTTTGTGATACGGTCCCCAGCAGGAGACATTTTACAATTAGCCCTAGTGAGTGTACTTGATGTCAAGTACACTTTACTACTAGCAAATTTTCTAAAGTACTTGGTTAAGCACTTGTCAAGCATTTTTAGATTTAATACGTGCCAAGTACTTGGAAGAACTTCGAATACTTGCATGTATTTCGCAAGTACTTACCAGGTTACCTGACAAATACTTCGTCAATAGTTATACCTCATACAGTACAATATCGGCATCCAACTAGACAAGATATACCAAAATTACCAACGTTAAGTAATCAACGTCCATTAGCTGACTGTTTGTCAGAGGACGGGGCTGCGTGGAAGCACTCGACAGACCAGTTAGTGAAAATATGTGTCGATTGATCAATATAAATTATGAAATGAAAATTATGACTGCTGCATTCGAAAACGAATTTTTATGTATCAATTGTCATGTTTTTAAAAAACTGGTCGATTTTTTTTCTTCTGAAAAGGATCAGCTAGTCAAAGTTTTCCAGCAGATATGTTAATAAACGAAGATGGGAAAGAGAATCAGTAGCGTAACTAGGACCTTTTGACTACTGGACCAACTCCATTAGTTCGAAAAAAACGATTGGGCCACACTATGATAATCCGAGAAGAGACTAGGTCAAAAAGTCTTTTTTCAAATTTTCAGCTGGGGAAATCATTAAGTTCAAAATCTTATTGGGTCGAGGCTCAAATCGCATTCGGCTATGGCTCAGTGCACGCCCCTCCATACATACCCCGTGTGCATTCAGAGCAGGCGGACATGTCATTTTTATTGTCGGGAATCTTCTCTTTTTGCATAAAAATGCCTTTCGAGCACCCAGAACTCAAATCAATCAAAAACAAACAAATTCCAAAAAAATGTTTCTTCAACCGAAACACCTGAGGTCCCTTTGTCCAAACATTTCATCGAAAAGTTTTTTCCTCGAAAATTAGACATTTTATATACTATTCGATGCAATTTAATGCACTGATTTCAAATGTTTTTGTTAATTGTTGTGGAATAAGACCTTTTCTGGACCGAAAAAAATGGAAAATACCTGGAAAATCCATATTTAAGTCCAGGAACGTTTTATGCTAATTTGTGCTAGCTATGTTGATACAGGCTATATAAATCGATACGTAGACAAAGGTAGAGCGACTTTTAATCATGACTAAGGATGGCGCGTTCACTTTACTAAACTTAGCCGTTCGAAAAAACACCAGAACAGTTTCGCTTTATTTTCTTAACATTTATGAGCTCAAATTTAAAATTTTTTACTAATCGATAGAGGACACTGAGTCAGCTCCAAATGTGAGCTGTTTTTGCCTACTCATCGGCTGGATTTTACGCAAAAAATTAACTTTTTTAACGATAGGCGTGTTTTCACGATTATTTTTGATTAGCGGGCTTTCCACTCTACTTGGGATTAGTTTACTTTATTTTAACATATTTTGTGCAGTTTAAGTTGCTCTGTCAAAAATATGACTTTCTCACACTCGAAAAAAATTACTTTTTATTTTTAAAAAGGTTAAGTTTTTATTTAAAATCAAAATTTGAAAAAGACTTTTTTTCCCACAATTCTAGTTAGAAACCAAAGACCAAACATATCTAAGTTTAGGTCATTAAGTTTCAGAAAGTTGAGGTAAAAAATGAGCTCAGATAATGAAGAAAGTCAAGAATAACCAAAAAAACGAGCCCAAAATCCCAGCAAAATATGACCTTTTGTTTTGTATCATCAGCAGCCTACAATTTAAACAATAATTTCTTCAGGTGACAGTTTGAAAGAGCACATCTCCCTACATATTTTTGAAAAGTTGTTGAATAAGAAGCTTTTTCTAAAGTGCCTAAAAAAGTTTAATTTTGTTGAAAATAGTCTTCATTTTAAAATTTAAATTTCGGCTAGCATAAAACATAAACAAACATTTTTACCATTCGATAGCCAATTTAATTCTCTACAGCCGAAATAAGATTGTTTTTCTCAAACAAGATTAAGATTGTTTTTCTCAAATTTTTATAGTGATAATGCCAATGTCTATTCAAGTGGACATTGGGCCTTAAAACGTTAAAATGGACTAGAAATGCAAGAAATTATAAAAATAATTTGATAAAATGTGCTAGAGCTCCGTATGGACTGGACCAGAAAAGTTTTTTCACTTGAATCGAGAAAAAATCAGTAAAAAACAGGTTGTTTTTTTGTATTATGGACTGAACTGGACTACTTCTTTTAGAGTTCATGCATTGGAAAACTGTTTTTCATGAATTTGGATCGGACTGAACTAGATTCAGAACTCTGAGTCTATACGGCGCTCTGCTATATACCTATGCTATAAGAATATGCTCATCAAATGAGCTATTTGAAAAAGAATTAGATTATTATAGATGCATTTTTCACACAAATGGCTATTCGCTGGATATCGTAAAGAAGATGACACGTGGAATAAGATTAAACAAGAGTGTACACGAATCTATTTATCCTAATCTAAAACGATTACTATACAAGGAATGCTCACTAATTCTAGCAAATGAATTGAAAAAACTTCTCCATCAGCCTAATGAAACTGGTGACATTCAGTTTTAAAGCGAGTCAGACTCTTCCTTCACTATTCGGACGAACATTTAGAAAAATGATCAGTGATAATAGAGTAGTGTATTAGTATGATTGATATGGATGTTCTAACAGTTATATCGAGAAGACGACGAGAAGAGAGAAGAGAAAAGAAGAACATCAGCAAACATTTTATGGACAAGGTTTCTCAAGGACTGCTATTCATGGTGAGCGGGTGAACATAAAACTAATGAAAGTACAGAAATACTCGTCATGCAATCTCATAAATTAAAGAGAGAGCTAAAAGAGAGAGAGTCTGCTGATGGACATTTATAGTAAAAAGAGAGTATGAACCATATATTCTCAAAAGACTTTTATGTTGAATGATTTTTGAGGATGAATCATATCGAAAAATGCTACGATGTTAAGTATAATGAGTTTACCTTTTATCGATTTCATCTAACCTAGCTCAAATCTACACTGTCGATAGTAAATAACGGTTCTTTCTAAATAATCCAAAATAAAGTTTTCTTTACAAGGTAGTATTTGATAAAAAAAGTTAAAAAATTTTTAAATATAGGTAAATTCAATAAAATTTTTATCCATTGACAGAGCACCTTAAACTGCACAATATCTTAAAATAAAGTTTAACTGATGGAGGGTTTGATGAACGGATTTCTAGAAAACTCTTGGTTTTCTAAGAACTTTTCATGGATTTTTTCGTTCTAATTAGATAAAAATATGTTTTAAACACTTATTGATCTTATTTTTTCGATGATTGTCAAAGATTTATTGTTAATTATGTTTGTGTCACGTCTTATAAAAATTAAGAAAATAAAAAGTAAATTGACGTGGTTGGGTCTCGTATTTGAGAAGCATCAACGACTGTATAAATCATTGAAAACATTTGTTCGGTTCTTCCGTTGTGCTAAGATAGGATAGAGTGCCTTTGGTAGAAGGGATAAAAGATGAAAAGTAGAGGAAGAATGACAAAAATGGATGTACTTTACTTTAGTTTCTATAAATAAAGAGTGTTTAGGTGAGTTTCTAACTAAACTCCAAATGAGTTTAAACGCGGTTTAGATGCAAATAAGATTAAACGTGTTTATATTTTCGTCGAAAAAGAACATGTTTGTAAGAGATGCTTTAATAGTATGAGTAGTGTATATTTATGCATGAATGCGTACGACCTGTCTTGATAACCGTAATAACATACTTTGTTTATCGTAACGTTGTCTAAACATGCATGCTTTTGACTATAGCTACTTTTTTTGTACTGACATTTATCTACAGGTACAGGATTTTTAGTACTAATAACTTTTAGCATATTAGTTAGAAACTTCATAACAGTTAATTAATAAGAGTCATTTTGAATTGATTGTATTAGCGTCCATGATTTGGTAAAAATTTTTTTATTAACGATTCAATGCTTTAAAATATACCAGTTTATACATTAATCATACACGTTAACTGAGAATATTTTGAGTGGACAGTATATACTTTCTGTCAAATATCAACGAAGAAAATGTCGTGGACTTTAAAAAACGAGACAAACATTAGATTTCCGCTTTTTTTTCTTTTCTTCTTTTTATCGAAATAATGGTTTGATATCTTATGCCGGCTTCAAAACAACGGAACTAATAATACATAAAAATAAATAACAATCTATATTTATTAGTTTTACTCTTTTTTACTTACTTTTCGTACAACGGATATACGGTTAATAGTGAGAGGTAAGATAAAGGTTTCTAATCCTGGTATCACTTGCAGTTGTGAAAATTTATTATCTTTTAGAATTGTTCAGCAGTTCCTTATTTCACGGCCTGGCCAGCTAACTCTACCTGCGTACGTAATTCCGTGACGTTTTTCTATGATTTTGTTTTATTTGCAGAAATTTTTGAAAAAGTCAGAACTCAAAAGTAAATAAACCATTTTGTAGACAAT